>JAWNPK010000032.1:0-178810 GCA_035047565.1 Drosophila mulleri
GCTGCTTGGCAGCGCACATCTGCCAGGCGAATACAATTAAGCATAGCAAATAAATATAATTGCAGTTCAATGCGATTGCGGTTGCCATTCTTTCAATCTATTAATCTATCAATCTGTCAGTCTGTCAAAACCGTGTTTTCATTCAATGTTGTAACGTATTCTCTTTTAAGGCTTCGCGTTGCGTTTGCGGCACGCTTCTCACACTCAAATGTCACTCCGACTGCCAAACGCTGGCGTTTTATGGGCTCGCACGCTGCAGCTCGACTGGCTATTGGCAATTTCGCCGTGCACGTTTGTATTAAGGGTCTGTGCAGGTGAATCGCTTATCGTTTGCCCAAAGCAGTGCTGTGCAGTGGAACATATGTTCGGCTGTCAGTGTTGCATAACTTGTGCAAAAGCTCACTGTCTGCAGTCGGCCATGCCATTTTGAGTACTTATTTTGTGTGAATGAATACATATGTAAATATGTATTATTATTAAGCATGTGTATTATTATTTGTTCATATGGCCACTGTGAATACTAAAATGTAGCTACTGTACTGTTAGCGATGTGACTTAATTTGAAAACTCTCCAGCGCAAAAATGTAATCTACTATGAACAGCTTGCCTCTCAGCTGTTAAAGGCTTTGGTATTTTGCAACACTTGCCAACAAATAGCATCAATATTTTTGTGTGTGGTCAGGTGGATCGAACTTTTTTTTTTTAAAAGAATTCAGCACTAGCGTAGACTGAGCGGCGCAACGCATGCATTTACGCACTAATGCAATGCAGCGAACTCAACAGGAGCAAAAGCAATTGAAGCTGCATCAGCAGCAACAGCACACGGAAGACATACAGCTGCAGCATCATCACCATCATCATCACCAACACCAGCAGCAGCAAGAACAACAACAGCATCACAGTAATATTAACAGCAATGGGACGCACATTGCTGGCTGCAGTAATGCCACGCCCACAACGGCTGCAACAACGAATGCATCCGCTGGCGCCACAGGAGTGACGCCGCCTCGTACCTTGGCACTGAACCAAAACTATGCATCTTCAGACACTTCGGGGGAGCACGATGGGGACACGGACTACCCAGATTCGCGGTATGAGTGCGCCATTTGCATAGACTGGTTAAACGAGCCGGTGCTGACGTCATGCGGCCATCGCTTCTGTAAGAGCTGCCTCAGTGATTGGCTGCAGAACCACAACCAGTGCTGCCCACTTGACAACAAGCAGTTGTCCGCCGAGCAGGATATTTTTCCCGACAATTATACGCGTCGCGAGATTGAGCAACTCAAGCACAAGTGCCCCAATTCGCCGCATGGTTGTGCAGTGGTGGCTTCGCCCATTGAGTTGCATCGACATTTACCCAGCTGCCCGTACCGCAGACAGCAACAACAGCAGCCGCTCGAGGAGAAGTGCCCCTTCGCCAGCATCAAATGCGATTTTGTGGGTCGTCCCGAGACGAACCAGTTGGAGGAGCATCTGAAAACGGACATGCCGCACCACATGCAACTCATGCTGCAGGCATTCCAACAAACTGCCATCGAGACTTGGCAGCCACACAAGCCCAGCTCCAGCTCCGCGCTGGAGAACGGCCACAAGGCGGGACAGCTGCCCCCGCCGCCGCAGTATGCGAATGGCATCGACGAGCAGATCGTCCAGACCATGTACCAGCGTATTGTCGTGCTGGAGCAGCGCACACGCGAGCAGGAGACACGCATCGAGAATCTCAACAAGCAGCTTCGACGCCAGCAGCCTATAGACGCCCGCTACAGCAACGGCACCATCGTCTGGCAGATAGAGCAGCTGAGCACCCTGATAGAGCGCCTGCGCGCCAATGCGAATAACCAGGTGTACTCGCACGAGTGCTATACGTCGCCGTATGGCTACAAGTTCTGCGCCCGTCTCAACATACAGCCGAGGAAGCCGCACGTGCTCAGTCTTCACGTGCATCTGATGCAGTCGGACAACGACTTCCATTTGGACTGGCCATTCAAGGGTCGCATCAAGCTCTGCATGGTGCACCCGGGTGACGCGAGTCTGTCACAGCACGACACCATTATGACCAAGCCAGAGATACTCGCCTTCCACCAGCCGCGAGAGGCCATCAGCACACGCGGCTTCGGATTTCTCGAGTACGCCAACATATCCAATATCATGCAACTGGGCTTCTGTGCCGACAATCGGCTCCTGATCAAGATTGAGATTAACATTGTGTGAATTGAATCGCCTAGGACTAACTTCTAGCTTTGTGCTCAGTATACACTAGATGCTTATACATATACATATACATACATACGAACAATAGGCGCTGAAATATGTATATTTTATATAGATAGGCCTTATACGATCTAATTAGTGAAAACGGAGAAAAAACATCACAGCGAAGCAATTTTTATACCATAGTTTAGAAGCGACTTTATCATATATATATATAATGTCATATAGCATAAATGTAGTATGATAGCAATTTGAATAGGCCAAACTTTTGTATACGTTTACACGCATTTTATTGTTTAATAGTGCAAAGAGAAAAGAACAAATTTGACGGCGTAAATTGGATTAGACTCATTCCATGTTGTGATTTTGTTTGTTATCAGATTCCAATAAGATTCCAGTGACAGCTAGCGCATGTTATTGGCCGGTTAACAGTATCCAGTCATGCTAACCTATTCTCATTCCTCCTTTATTCTAATAACTTTTATATTGTGATTATATTGATTCACATTTGTACTTAATTTAATTTTTTTTTTCACCTTAGGTTAAATTTTTGGAACTATGTTTTTAAAACACTTCCAGGCATTGGTTGATTTTATCAAATGTATGCACAGAAAAAAATACGTCCATTATGTTAAACAATTCTCCTTACGTGATTTTTTGCTAAGTCTTAAGAGCAATATACACACATGCATAAATATATTGATGACAGCAACGTACATACATACATATACATATATTACAAATACTAATATTTATATACATACATTAATTGAATTGTATTGAAGCAAGCATATGTATGTATTTGTATGCTATATAAGCATATTCATAGTTGTGCAGTAATATATTATCGAGAACAACAGCAACAACAATTAATAAAGGACTCTTTTGTACCGATAACTTACCGATTTATTTATTACATTTCTTATGTGATGTACCAATATTTAAGCCAGAGAGGCGGTGCCTGATCTTTGGAGAATGCAAGCGTATTTGAATTCAAAACAATTTGAGTTACATTTTGATATTTTTTTAATATTAAATATTTACATATTATTATGGACTACATAAATTTCCATGATTATGTTACATGCCAGCTGCCCGCAGCTGCAACGGCAACAACCTCTACATGGGATGCGTGCTGGCCCTGGAGCAGCTCAATGGTGACAGCCTCATCCAGCAGTTGGTCGGTGTTGTCGGTATCCTTTACCTCAACCTCGACATCGACTTGAGATGTCTTGGCCTTGGCTTTGGCTCTGGCTCGTGCCGACTCGTGTGTGCGCATATGGGCATTTAGGCCGCCAGACTGGGCAAACATTTTATTGCAGAGCTTGCACGAATACTTGCGCTTCTCGGAGTGCAGGAGCTTGTGGAGGCGTAGCGCTTTCTTGCGCTGGAACGTGGATCCGCACACATCACAAACGAAAGGCCGCAGATTCGTATGCGAGACGGCGTGCACGTTGAGATCATGGAAGCTGTAGAATGCCTTGCCACACACCTCGCACTTGGCAGGCCGTTCGCCCGTGTGGCGCCGCATGTGGGCAGTCAGCACGCCGCGATCGCGGCAGGGACGACCGCACACCTCGCATATGCATGGCATACGGCCGGTATGGCAAATGTTATGCGACGTCAGTTCCTTCTGCGTGTAGAAGGTGGCTTCGCAATCTGGCTGCTGGCACTTGTACGGCTTGATTCCACTGTGCCGCTGGCGATGGCGCATCATGTTGCCGGACTGCGTGAAGGGCTTGCCACATATGTCGCAGAAGATGCCAGTGTGCTTCCAGCGATGGCCACGCAAGTCGCGCTCAGTGCGGAAGGTCTGATTGCACTCTGGCTCGTCGCATTTGTAGATCCTAGCGGGATCCTTGCGCGCTTTCTTACGGACGCTTCCAGCTGTAGCTGTAGTCATGGCATCATCTGCAGCTACCCTGTGTGGCTTTGGCAGCTTGCGGAAATTGTGCTTGCTTCGTTTGTGACTCTGCAGACTGCGTTTGGTGTTGTAGGCGCGATCGCATTGGTCACACTGGAAGAGCATGTCTCTGGTGTCGTCCTCTTCCTCATCATTGTGATCGGAGCTTGAGTTCTCATTGCGCTCAAGACGAGCTTCGCAGCTGTTGCCGTCACCCACCATCCACTCCAAATTTTTGTCCATTGTCGTGTCATTCTCCGACTGTTGCACCAGAATATTCTTAAGTGCTGCTTCGCGTCGCTGGCGCCCTGTTGCAATTGAGCCATTCTTTTCTTCAGATGCAGTGGCATCTGCATCTTTATCAGTCTCGTGTTCCCGGTCAAGCAACGCTATCTGGGCCAAGTCCACATTCACATTGTCATTGGCCGCGTGCGTCTCGTCATGGGCAATGGGATCGTCCTCGGATTTAATAGCCAGAGGTTCGACATCCACCTCCACCGGCGCATCCAGATGCTGCTCCACGGCATGTGTAGCGAACAGCTTGCATTCTTCAGTCTCCGTCTCCGTATCTACCTCTGACTCTGTCAGATGCTTGAGTTGAAAGTGTTGAGGAAACCCTTCATATTGCACTTGCTGGCCGCAAAGCGCACAGCAAACATCGTAGCTCGTTGGGCTGACACAGAATACCTCTCCACAACGAAAATTAAAATAAGAGCGATCAAAATCTGGTTGCAATTTAATCATCCTGTGGAACACTGATTAGAGCAGCGATGCTCTAAAATTTGGCCCATTTAACTTTGGCGTCGTATCAGGCTCCAAATCAAAGCCGCCGTCGCACCAAACACTGGACAGCTGTACACCATGAAGTACTCGATGAATATAAATTTCCGGGCAATCGATGTTTTTTAATGTTTACATTTCAATAACTAAATCAAATGCTCATTAAAATCAGAAGGAATACATGAGTAATTAGATATGCAACCAAGAAAAATAAAATTAGGTTTTTTGACACTAAAATAGTGAAATATATAAATATGGTCCAAATCACCGCGTAGTTCCGAGGTATCGATACTAAATCAACAGCAAGTGCTTCAATTCAAAACAATTGTTTATTTAATCGCTATCAGTGTTGTATTACAGCTGATAAAATGCAATTTTCGAATTTTGCACACTGGTAGCTGCCGCCCGTTGTGTATTCGTGTATACACTTTTTTTCTAACTGCAATCAGCATATTGATTTTTCGCCCCCGCTTTTCCATTGAAGTCTACGGCACGGGCAGGGCATAAACATAAGAATCAATTGTTAAAATGTCGGAGTGCGCCGCTTCAGCCAGCAATGTGAATGCCAACGAAAAGATGGCCAGCTTGCTGAAGGAGGCGGAAAATTTGAAAGCCAAGTTAGAAGAGGAGCGCCAAAAGCTGAACGATGTGAGTCTCTCAACCATTGCTGAAAGGTTGGAGCCAATAGCCTTCGTAAACATAAAGCCACGTAAGGTGTTGAAAGGTCACCAGGCGAAAGTGCTGTGCACCGATTGGAGTCCCGATAAGCGTCACATTATCTCATCATCTCAGGACGGGCGCCTAATAATCTGGGATGCGTTTACCACGAACAAAGAGCACGCTGTGACAATGCCAACCACTTGGATTATGGCATGTGCGTATGCGCCATCCGGCAACTATGTGGCCTGTGGTGGCTTGGACAATAAAGTAACGGTATATCCGATTACCTCCGATGAGGAAATGGCTGCCAAGAAGCGCACTGTCGGCACGCACACCAGCTACATGTCGTGCTGCATCTATCCCAATTCAGATCAACAAATACTCACAGGCAGCGGCGACTCCACATGCGCTCTGTGGGACGTCGAATCTGGCCAACTACTGCAAAGTTTCCATGGCCACTCCGGCGACGTGATGGCCATCGACTTGGCGCCAAACGAGACGGGCAACACCTTCGTGTCTGGCAGCTGTGATCGCATGGCCTTTATTTGGGACATGCGGTCTGGCCATGTTGTACAGTCCTTCGAGGGCCATCAGTCGGACGTGAACAGTGTCAAGTTCCATCCATGCGGCGACGCCATCGCCACGGGCTCCGACGACAGCAGCTGTCGTCTGTTCGATATGCGCGCAGACCGCGAGGTAGCCGTCTTTGCCAAGGAGAGCATTATCTTTGGCGTCAACTCGGTGGACTTTTCAGTCAGTGGGCGACTCCTCTTTGCCGGCTACAATGACTACACCGTCAACCTGTGGGACACGCTCAAATCGGAGCGCGTTTGCCTGCTGTACGGTCACGAAAACAAGGTCTCCTGCGTGCAGGTCTCGCCCGACGGCACAGCGCTGTCCACTGGCAGCTGGGACTACACCATCCGAGTGTGGGCCTAAACCATAAAACCAGCAAAAATATATGTGTGTGTATTATACCAATGTGCATATGCATATATATGTAAATTGAATCTGTTGATCCTGCTGTTGTTTGTCAGCTTTCAGCTTTTTTTCTGTGTGTTACACCAAATACTCTATACTTTAAGAATGATGCCAAGTAGGCGAAGTGCGTGCAACCAATCCAAAGAGAAGGAGCTCGTGTATATCTATGTAAACATATTATGCCCTAGTTCTAAGTTCCTGTTCGAAATAAATGTTGAAGCGAAAACCAAATTCTGCAAGCTTTTAAATTATAAACTGAAAGTAGCTCTAGCGATCTTTAAAACAGTTGTTTATCATATCATATCATATGCAAATATACACATACAGTCGAGTCGCGATCGTTTAGCCCTCTTAAAAACTTTCTAGCTAATTCAAAATAATGTGAAATTATAATAATAATTGAAATCTTATTTCGGAAGTTCTTGCCATTTGTCTTGGCAAATAGCAAATAATAGCAACTGTCAAAGCTTAAGTCTCTAGTATTTTGTATACCCTAAGCCCATTGAAAATGGGAAATCAGGGTATAATGGTTTTGTTAAATGTATGTAACAGGCAGAAGGAGGCGAAGTATATATATTCTTGATCAGGACGACGAGCTGAGTCGATTTGGCCCGTCTGTCCGTCTGACCACCCGTCCGTCTGTACGTATGTATGAACGCGTCGATTCCAGAAGATAGAGCTAGAGACCTCAAAATTTTTTTTTCAATGTCCGTATATATAGCGCGCATATCCAGTTTATCACCAAAAAACGATAACTCATCCCGTTATATTTTTTTATCGATAAAAACCTTATCGAAAGCCAGTTATAAATTATATCTCCTATATCTTTAGAGCTAGAGCCTCCAAATTTTAAATGTAGATTCATATGTACTTTATGGAATTTCGATTTTTGTGATAAACTCGATATACGCGCGCTATATACGGACATTTAAAAAAAAAGTTAAAGTCTCTAGCTTCTATATCTTCTGAAATCGACGCGTTCATACATACGTACAGACAGACGGACAGGGCTAAATCAACTCAGCTCGTCGCCCTGATCAAGAATATATATACTCTGTGGGGTCTGTCATGCCTCCTTCTCCCTGTTCCATACATTTCAACAAAACCATTATACCCTGATTTCCCATTTTCAATGGGTTCAGGGTATAAAAAAACTAATGTACCAATTAATTCGAAATTTGTTATTTTGAAAATCTAGACGAATCGAAAACACCAATTCATACAAAATCTAGTCCTTTGTAATTTCGAATTATGTGATTCCATTGTGTATGCATATTTTATGCAGAGCTGTCATATGCTAAGCTTGAAATGATTCTATTGATGTACGTAAGCATATTTTCTTTTGGAACAATTTTTATTATGACACGCAATAGCTGATGATAATTATACATACATATATTATAGCCAGCTTATTATAATTCTTTACATTTGTATGTATATGTTCGTGAATGTATTTCCTTTCGGAACAACTATTATTATGCGATATGTACAATACATAATGATAATATTACATGTATAATAATCAACGTAATACAATTATGTTATGAGTTACAAGGTTCTGTTTATATAGTTTCTGGAACAATTTCGTTTATGATATACAATATCTAATGATTGTAATAGATACATAATAACCAACATATGATAGGAAAATAGAGCTATGTACATAACTGCTATGCTTAACAAGACTCTGTAGCATATTTTTTTTATACAATGCACTATGGTCCAGGTTACGTTTTTTTTTCTTTTTGGCATAAAGTCGAAAAATTGAGTTACATGATTCAAACTTCGCACATTATATTTTTATGACACTAATAATTAGCTATAAAAATGTTGCGTCAGTGCGACCACACCCGCTTTTGCCACCCTTGCAAACCAGTTTTTTTCTTTTTTTATGGTTGCCATGTTCGTAATAGCTTTTAAAATAAAACAATTTAAATTTTTAACCAAAACAAACATTTTTTATAAATTTATTTCAATAAGATGGTTTAGAAACATTCTTGTTATTGTACTCTGTCTCTCTCCCTCTCTCTGTCTTAGCAGCATTTATGGCGTAGCTACGCACAAAAGCAAGGGTACTGATCACTGATCAATACATACATGTATACATTTCTAACAGAGTGAATGACTCTAAAATATGAAAAAATCGTCGGCAAAAGCTTAAATTGTCATTAAACGCGGAGACGTGCTAAGCGGAGGCTCTTTCATATGAGTTTGTATGGGGACCAACCAAAACATCGAATTTTTGTCGACATAACCGGTTGGACACTTTAAGCGGAATCGTTATAACCAGATTATACTGTACTTACTTATTTAAATATTATTATTATTACTTCTTCAACTAATCCAATAGGCTTTAATCGACAAAAATAACTTCTGAGATCTACATAGGCGTTCATACGGACGGACGGATAGACAACGGGGCTATATCGACTCAGCTCGTCCTGATCAAGAATATATGTATGTATATACTTTATGGAGTCTTCCAAGATTCCTTCTGCCTGTTACATACTTTTCACAAAACCATTATACCCTGATTTCTCATTTTCAATGGGTTCTGGGTATACAAATCCACTTTATGCCAAAAAAAGTTAATTTGTACCATAGTGTAACAGTGAAAAAAGTATTTTCACAACGCATTGCAAAAACTTAGACCGCCTATTTATGAATACTGAGAGAAAGAACGATATGTATGTATGTAGCTATTTTTATACCCTGAACCCATTGAAAATGGGAAATCAGGGTATAATGGTTTTGTTGAAATGTATGTAACAGGCAGAAGGAGGCGTGGCAGACCCCACCAAGTATATATATTCTTGATCAGGGCGACGAGCTGAGTCGATTTAGCCCTGTCCGTCTGTCTGTACGTCTGTCCGTATGTATGAACGCGTCGATTTCAGAAGATATAAGAGCTAGAGATTTGAACTTTTTTTAAATGACCGTATATACAGCGAGGATATCGAGTTTATCACCAAAAATCGATAACTCGTCCCGTTCTTTTTTATCGATAAAAAACCTTATCGAAATGCAGCTATAAAATTATATCTCCTACATCTTTAGAGCTAGAGTTTCCAAATTTTAAATGTAGATTTATATGTACGTTATAGAATTTCGATTTTTGTTCAATTTCACCCCCACCCACCACTACATCCACCCCCTCGCCAATAAGTTTGTAAAAGGCGTATTTCAAATACTAGAGACTTGAGCTTCGGCACATACACGCATATTTATGATATAAACACAATCTAAAAGTTTCATGAAGAACGTACGTCCACAAAAAAGTTATTAAACAATTAAGTTTCCACAGTAAGCCTACACAGCCCATGTGTGTTTATGCGTGCGTGCCTATGTGTGACTATGTATGTGTGTTTGCGTGTGCATGTGTGTGTTTGTATAAGCAGAAAGACGCTAAAAAATATTGAAATGGCTGTTGCTCGAAGGGTTCAGGGGATCTCACAGTCGAGCAGCCTCGACTAGAGCTTTCTTACTTGTTTCTTTTTAAAAGAGTAGTAGAGTATTAATAGTCTTAGAAGAATAGCACAAATATTCAAAGAGAACGCAAACACAATTCAACAACAAGTAAGAACGTTGCAGTCGGGCGATACCGATTGCAGAATACTCATTCACAGCCCAAACGTTGATCCCATTATAATTAAACAAATCATCGATAGCTATTGCCGTTTATATGTAGTGCATCTTTAGAACTAGGATCTTCAAATCAATTTTATAAAATTTGGATTTTAGTTACATTTTGGATACCGGTTCCAAGCTAGCAAATGCGGATTGCCACGCCCCTAGTGGCCGTAGACGCCTCATTTTTGGCCTGTTCTTAGAACGAGCTAACGGTAACGTACATGTCAAATTTGAATGCTTACGCTCCAAAAATGTGAAAATTACAGGGTATTTTTCGATATGCCACGCCCCCAAAGAGGCGTAACGATTATTTTTGGGACATCGATAGAGGATGTTACCAGTAACTCAACTATCCAAATTTGAAGCATCTAGCTCTTAAACTGTAGGAGATATACGCTTTTGCGGTTTGCCACGCCCCCTTTGGGCGGACATATATCCATCATAGCTCGTTGGACGTAGGTTGTCACCCCGCGTATATATACCAAATTTCAGGTCTCTAGCATCAATAGTGCCTAAAATATAGCAAAATTTGAAAAATCACTATATCTTCAGGTCCGATTTGCCACGCCCCTAGTGGGCGGATCGGGAAAACACTTTATAAATCGGAGTTATACACGAGTATGTGTTTCAAATTTCAAGACTCTAGCTTCAATAGCGGCGAAATGAACTGCATTCATACGGACAGACGGACGGACGGACGGACAGCAAGACGGACATTGCACAAAACCAATATACTAATTCACTTCGTGAATGAGTATAATAATTATGATTGTATCATATACATAGAATGCAAGTACATATGTACATACATATGTATGTATATCAAAATTAATTGTTTAATAACTTTTCTTTTGGATGTACGTTCTTCATGAAACTTTTAGATTGTGATTATATCATTACTATTCGTGTATATGCCGAAGCTCAAGTCTCTAGTATTTGAAATACGCCTTTTACAAAGATGAGGGTAAGGAGGTGGATATAGGGGTGGGGGTGAGTTATAACAAACATCGAAATTCTATAAAGTGCATATGAGTCTACATTTAAAATTTGGAGACTCTAACTCTAAAGATGTAGGAGATATAATTTTATAACTGTCTTTCGATAATGTTTTTTATCAATAAACAATAAAGGAATTAGTTATCGATTTTTTGTGATAAACTCGATATGGGCGCTGTATATATTTACGGTCATTTAAAAAAAAGTTCTCTTATATCTTCTGAAATCGACGCGTTCATACATACGGACAGACGGACGGACAGACAGACGGTCAGGGCTAAATCGACTCAGTTCGTCGCCCTGATCAAGAATATATATACTTTACATACATTTCAACAAAACTATTATACCCTGATTTCCCATTTTCAATGGGTTCAGGGTATAAAAATACTTTAAGAATATGATCTACATGTTGACCATTTTTAAAATATGCCAACTCCCAATTAGCTACAATTGCAGCTGACCTTTAAAAGTGAGTTTGGGTAAATTTTAGCCGATGTCCAATGAATCTATATTCAAAATATGACAACTCTAACTTTAAGGATGTATAAATTTGTATATCTCCTTAGATCGAAACGTTGAAACATACGGACGACAGGCAGACAGACTAACAAGGCTAAATCGATTCACTTCGTAGACCTGACCAAGAATATATATAGTTTATGAGGTCAATTTTGCCTGGACACATTTAACAAAACCATTATATACCGATATCCCATTTTCAATGGGATCAAGGTATAAGAATAAACCATGCTTTAATATTAATGACATTTTATAAGCATCCAGGAATCAATCAGTCTCCTCGCGCGTTCTTGCTAATTCTAAGCTACGTTTTCCTTTTATAAAAGCTCACACATTCTCTATACTATTCAGATCGGGCTTTAAGATGGTCAATCTAATGAATTGACTCCAATATATTTAGTTATCATATGGGCCTTGTTACATGGAGCGTTGCCCTGCTGTTTGAATTTGTATCTGTTCCCAGAATGCTTGCGGCTTTCTTACGAGGAAATTAGCAAATTGTAACCTATTTCGTTTACTTTAAAGTAATATTAGAGATATTAGACGAGCTACAAGATAGACAATTCAGCCTTGTTTAGCCGTCTTTTGAAAGTTGTGTGCCCATTGATATAATCGTTGTTAAGTTCATTCGATCAATCGAGATTTATAAATAAAAATACATTTGTATTTTGAAACGCAAGCGAATTACCGAAAATGGATATGAAAAGGAATATCAAAATACTATTGTTCAGCAAAAAGAGCGCAAGGTTTTTACAATGCGTTGTCAAAATACTTTCGTCCACCATTGTATTATGATATACAATATCTAATGATAATAATACATACATTACAGCCTATATGGTATAAGTATGGTTTGTGCTCATTTGTAATATTTAAAAGTGACTGTACAATTAGCTTTATGCGAGGATGCTCAAAAATGGGGTGGGCAGGCTATAGCTGAGCCGCTATCGACAATGCCATTGATGGCCTGCGCTTTGTGGCCACGCATATGGGCCGAGAGCCCCGCTGCCTGGGCGTAAGCATTGCCACAGATCTTGCACTTGAACTTCTTGACGCCCAAATGTAGATGCTTGTGATGGTAGAGAGCTTTGGGGCGTGAGAAGGCGGCCTCGCACTTGTCGCACTTGTACGGCCGCTCCGTGGAGTGCATGGCCTGGTGCTCGTTGAGCAGCGATTTCGATGCGAAACAGCGTGCGCAAGTCTGACACTTGAACGGCTTCTCGCCCGTGTGCGTGCGCCGATGCACAATGAGTGCATCGCGGTAGCGCGAGCGGTAGCCGCATAGCTCACACACGTAGTTGCGCTCTGTGCTGTGGACGCGACGATGCGACGTCAAATTGTGCTGGCTAACAAAAGACTTGCCACAACTCTCATACTCGCATTTGAATTGCCGCAGACCCGAGTGGGCCTGAACATGGCGTAGAAGAGTGCGTGAGCTTTTGTACACCTTGCCGCACACATTGCACGGAAACTCGGTGTGTTCCTTGCGACGATGCGATAACATGGCGCGTTGCACGTCGAAGGTGGCATCACAATCGGTGCACTTGAAGCCGTTCGGGTGCGGATGCCTCACCTTAACATGCATATTTAGGTACTTCTGAGTCGTGTATTTGCCCCTGCAGTATTTGCATGGGTACTCCTTGGGCTCGGGCTGTTTCTGCAAATCACATTGAGCATATTATTCACAGTATAGCGTTTACAACTCACCTTAAATACAGATTGCGCTTCCGTTTCGCTATCAGTTGCTTCGTCATCATTATCGGCATCACTGAAGCTCGGGATCCCTGCGGTGGGTGCATCCAGTTCGTCTACACTATGGCAGCTGTCCTCGGCCCGGCCATTTTTGATGTTTTCCAATTGCACAGTTTCCAGCTTGACCTCGTCGAACGAACAGACTCGCAATGCATCGTCGACGTTGTCGTCCTCATCTGATCCCTCGTTGTGTTCGTCGTTGCCTGAATAAGCTGTTTTATTTAAAGGAGACAACTGTTGACATGCGTCATTTCCATCTCCCTTGACCTGCGTACGTGGTTTGCCCTGCTTGTCGAAATGTACGTTGCGTATGTGCATCGAAAAGTCATCAAATGCAAAATGTTTCATTTCGCAGAGACAGCAAACCAGCTGGAAACTGCAGAATTCGTTTTCGCTTTCGTAGAATATTTCGCCACATTTTGGGCGCAGCTGCTGATTAACATGCAGTCGCGTGAAGTCCACATTGACTAGACACTGCTTCAACATGCTTCGAATTCGTTTATTTCAACATTTGCCATAAAAACAAATATAAACAAATTTATACTCGCCCACACAAACAATGCCAAAACAATGCATCGATAGCACGATTTCCATAACAATACCAATGTTATCGAAACGATGTAGTGTTGATAAATGTATACGCGGGCTAATTTAAAATCGTTTCGATTGTGTCAGGTACTTTTAAATTGGTTGTGGCCGTTGCTCTCTCGTTGCGCTGGCGATGCCAGCGCTTGTGCTGCGCATATCCTGATGCCTGCGCGTAGGACTTCTCACATATGCCACATCTATACTGCTTCACCTGAGCATGAAGCGGCCTATGGTGATAAAGCGCGCGTGCACTAAGGAATCCTACATTGCACTCCCTGCACATGTAGCGACTGCGTCGCTGATCTGTATCCATATGGCGCTCATTGTGTGTGGTTAGTTGGTATCGCGCCACAAATGATGCATTGCATATGTTACAACAGAAGGGCTTCTCGCCAGTGTGACGGCGCTTGTGCACCTTCAAATTTCCAGATATGCGAGTTCTATATCCGCATTGGTCGCACATATGACGCAGTAGGTCGTTACCAGGATCAGCGTCCTCGGCTTGATTTAACTTTTTTGAACATTTTAAGTCTTGCTTCTGATTTGCATTTGTTTTGCTCGTTATCTTCAATCAAATTTCGTAATTAATACATAAGTGAAAAAATTTGCAACTAAATATTTCACTTACCAGAACCTCATCGGCCATTGTCACGCAGTGCAACCTAAATTTAATCGTTGGCATTATGTTAAACGCGCGATTTGGCATTTGTGTCTCGATTAATTGTTGTCAAAAGGAGCTAAATTTAAATTACAAGACATACATCCTCTCCCTTCCCCACTAGCAGTTACAACACACTTAAGAGAATCGAATGTACATATTTTGTTAGACATTCGATAACATTTTTTCGATTGAATTTCAAATTTCAGCGCATTAATAAAATCGAACTCACTTCGATCGATGATCGAGTATTAAATTTGAAATGCGAATTAAAAACGATCAGATAAGAATTTTAATAGCTTCGAATGTGTATACATATATATATACACATGTATGCCAATATTCTCCGTACATGTATATACGTATGTATGTATATATTTCTCCTAAAATATGCCTGAGTGCTTACAAGTAAAAACATAACGAGTAAATATGTAGAGCAAACGTACTACATAATGGAAGATAATAGATTACAGATTATTCAGCCATTAAGCTCGTCGTTGCGGTGCTTTCGCATGTGCCCTGCCAGACCGGCTGCTTGAGCATACTCATTACCGCAGAGCTTACACACGAACTGTTTCGTAGCTGCGTGCAGGAACTTGTGGTGGTAGAGTCCTTTCTGACGGGAGAACGTGGCGCCGCATACCTTGCACACGTGCGGCCGCTCCGTCGAGTGCATGGCCATGTGCTCGCGAAGACCCGAGTGGGAAGGGAACCGCTTGTCGCACACCTTGCAGCCGAACGGACGCTCGCCCGTGTGGCTGCGCAAGTGGACTCGCAGCGTCTCCTTGTTGCGGCAGCTGTAGCCGCAACTCTCGCACACGAAGTTTTTCTGCTCCGAATGCACCTTGCTGTGGTTCCGCATGTGACGCGTGGTAAAGAAGCGCTTCTCGCAGCCCGGATGGCTGCATGGCACATCACGCTCATTTGTATGCTTCAGCTGGTGCCGCTTTAGCTCGTGGCGCGTCTTGTACCGCCGATTGCATATCACACAGGGCGCGCCGCCGTGCACCTTCACCACATGCTCGTCCAGCAGGCGCAGTCGTGGCAGCTGCGCATTGCACTCCAGGCAAACAAAGGCGTCGCTCAGGCTGATTGCATGGTCCCGCTTCACATGCTGCCGCAGCGTGTACTTGCCGTGATAGACCTTGTCACAGTGCTCGCACTTGTATTTGGTGGATGGCTTGGGTGCGCGCACTTTGGGTGGCTCGTAGTCTGCGTCGATATCCACATCCACGTCGTCCTCTGAGACGGCATCGGCATACTTGTGCTGGCGCTCCATGTGGCGCTGCAGCGACTTCTTGCTCTGATACGTCTTGTTGCAGTGTATGCAGGCCAACTGCTCCTTTGTGGCTTTGAGTGGTGCCTCGTGCTCCTGGTATATGGCATCTGAATTGTCAGCATCGGATCCTATACGATCATTATAGAGGCACTCCGCCGACACATCCCATTTCATGATGCCAACGGGATCCTCCAATTCATCCTCCTCCTCCTCATCATCGTCGTCGTCCACCAGCTGCTTAGTTTCGCCCAGAAGCTCAGTCCTGCTGTTGGCCGCCAAGTCGTATTCACCGGTCGTCACTTCATACCAGGAAAAAAGATTCGTTTGGGTTGCCGAAGTGCTGCTGTCCATGTCCTCCTGCTTCGGCAGCATCACCTCCGCCTTGAGCAGCCCATCCTCAAAGTGCTCGTTCTGAACATGCAGCAGAAAGTCGGCAAATACGAAGCTCTTCATGTGGCAGAAGGCGCAGTCAATGCGATAGCTGTTTAGACTTTGGAAATACACCTCCCCACACTTGACATTGGCAATGCCGGCAAATGTATCCGACTTGAGTGCCTTCAGCATGTTAAATTTCTTATTCGTTCCGCTTCCGCTAACTAATAAGCATTTGTATGAGATTTTCTAGTTTTGATTAGACTGCAACAAACAACGCAAATCGTGTTGTTTCAATTCTGACTGACTGGCCTTACAGCTGTTTTGCTTTGGCATTTTACAGCATTGTATTTTGCCACGATTGAGTGATAGTAGGTTGTGCAACACGATTGAGTGATAGTAGGTTATGCAAAGCGGTCAGCTGTTTTAACAGCGTGACGTCATTATTTCAGAAAATGGTGCGCGCGCGTTTAAATTTGTATGAAAATCAAGCAATTTTGACACTGTTATCTGTTTTAAAACTAGTAGACTAAATAAAACGAGCTAGGAGGCTAATCATAGGTTCTATATAGATTCACGAATCGGACAATATAAAGGTTTTTTTTCTAATTTTTATATTCTAAGTCGTTTTCCAGGCAGTTATTGATCGCCCAATCCCTTGACCACTTGTACTTTCGCGTAGAATGGCTTTAATTATATTATTTAAGGCTTTAATTTTGAAAACTAAATAGTTACTACTAAGTATTATGCTTTACTCATCAATCCGCATCATAATATTCACTAATTTAATTTATTATACTACGAATCTAATGGCCATAGATGATACATAGCATTATTAGGTGCTGCCTAGCTTTTTAGAGCTGATTTAGACAGATTATATGTTTCCTTGAGTTTTAATACTCATAATTTTGGCTAGTTTTCGATTTTGTAATTAATACACCAATTTTATTTCATTCCACCGGATGTTTCTGACATGACAGCAGGTGTGAGCAGCACCTTTATTGGTGCAGCTTCAACGTGTACTATATTTGAATATGTAGATAGTTTGGCATAAATAAACCTTATTGATGGCGAAAACTCAGTTAACTATGTCCATCAACCACTCCTGCTGATATATTGGCCATTGTAGCCCTATCATTGCTGCTTTCGAGAGGCCTCCCAGTTTATTCCATTATATACTGAGTTTCTTTATTGTATGGTAATATAATTAATGATTGACCATTTTGAAGGTATTTACTATTGAAAATTGCTTATATATACTTAATTTTACTTGTTTTGGACCACTTGGCCGATCTCTGCTGAAGCCTCCACCAAGCTCCAGCCGGGATAACATAGCAAAATCTGAAAATGTGACGTCACAAGAGACCTGTTAGTTAACATTAAAAGCAACGGAACTGTTCTTTGCGCAACCTAGAGTGTCTTTTAACAGTGCTCCTGGATACTATTGCTATTTGATTAGTAAGATACAGATATATACATACACACATATGCATATGTATATGATACTATATTAGTTACTTATTTTGCTTCGGGCTTCCCATGAATAAGCTGTTGCTGTTGCAGTTGATTGGCGTTGAAAAACTTTTCGTCGCACTACTTGCAGTGTATGGTCCAGCAAAGTGTATGTTCAGCCTGTGGATGCGTAGCGCTGAGGCACTTTCTTAACGACAATAGGGATGCGCTTAGTTCACCTTGGTCTACCTGATCCTGACCTTTGTGTGTGCTACCAGTCTAATGAATCTTACGGTTATGGATGTACAATTGATTGCGGGTGTAGAAGCTCTTGTCGCAGCTGTAGCACTCCCTTGAGTGTGCCGCAGCTCGTGGCTGAGCAGAGCATTGCGATGGGTAAATATCTCATCGCAGTGCTGACACGGGAGCTTCTTACGGTCTTCATGCGTGCGCAAGTGGCGTGTCAACGATGATTCATTGTTCCACTTGGACTCGACAAACATAAAGGCATCATATCCCTTTTCTGTGGCCTTTAGCAGTTACGACAACGATGGCTCGTTAGATATCTCTTCCTTTACGTTCTGACGCTCTGGCTTAAAATGGACAAAACAAAATGCTGCTCGAATGTGACGTAGTCAAAAAAAGTTCTACCGCCATTACATTTTATCAGAAAGTTTGTTTTAGTTTTTCAACACTTTTCGTGCAATACCATCGTAGTGAAATTTTCAATGATCTATCGGTACTTTTTAATGCCTATCGACATCTGCAACACGCGATTTGTAATTGTAAGATTGCGTTTGCAAATTCGTATACGTTTTCAGTTATCTTTGTATTAAATTGAATTAGGTGCTTAGCAAACGTAGATACGGCTGACAACATGCATCCTGATCTCACCGAGCGCATCCTACAGCATCTGGAAACAGTCGACAAAGTGGATACTCTTGAACTTGCCACGCAATTCAGTGTTGACCATCAGAAGGTTGTCGGCGCATTAAAGAGTATACAGGCACATGGCGATCTAGTCATCGCTGAGACAGCCACACAGAAAAACTTGGAACTAACAGATGAAGGACACTCCGTGGTCGAGAAGGGCAGCCATGAGGCTATCGTCTATTCTTTGGTGCCCCCGGAGGGTATAGCTCAAGCAGCTCTGATGTCTGCCGGAGGACCCAATGCTAAAGTAGGCTTCAGCAAAGCCATGTCCCAGGGCTGGATACTGTTAGATAAGAGTGTGAACCCGCCGGTGGTTAGACGAAAGGTGGACCAAATTGTCGACAATGTGAAGGAGCAGCTGGTGCTGGTGGCCAGTGGCAAGTCGCTGTTGACTGCTAAAGATGTGGCCGACTACAAGAAACGGAAACTGTTGCAGGAGACTACTATAAAGAGTTTTATTTTGAGAAAGGGTCCAGAGTTTGCCACAACACTAACTAAGTTGGAAACGGATCTTACCATGGACATGCTGACAAGTGGTTTGTGGGAGCAGTTGAAATTCAAGTCATATAATTTTGATGCATTGGGCGCGGCACCGACGCGTGGCCATCTGCATCCGCTACTCAAGGTGCGCACTGAGTTTCGCCAAATTTTTCTAGAGATGGGATTCTCAGAAATGCCCACCAACAACTACGTGGAGTCATCTTTCTGGAACTTCGATGCACTGTTCCAGCCGCAACAGCATCCAGCACGCGATGCACACGATACGTTCTTCATCATCCACCCGGCACAAAGTCACAAGTTTCCCCAGGAGTATCTCCAGCGGGTCAAGGCCGTACACTCAAAAGGCGGCTTCGGGTCGCTCGGATACGGCTACGACTGGAAGCTGTCGGATGCGCAAAAGAATCTGCTGCGTACCCATACAACAGCCGTGAGCGCACGCATGCTCTTCAAGCTCGCCAACCAGGAGTGTGGCTTCAAGCCAGCCAAGTACTTTAGCATAGACAAGGTGTTCCGGAATGAGACGCTGGATGCTACCCATTTAGCGGAGTTCCATCAGGTGGAAGGCGTTATTGCAGATGTGGGTCTAACACTGGGAGATCTGATTGGCACGCTTTATGAATTCTTCCGGAAATTGGGTATTACTCAGCTGGAGTTCAAACCGGCATATAATCCATACACGGAGCCCAGCATGGAGATATTCTGCTATCATCCGGGTCTGGCCAAATGGATTGAAGTGGGCAATTCAGGCCTTTTCCGCCCGGAAATGCTCCGACCCATGGGATTGCCAGAGAACGTTAATGTTATTGCCTGGGGCTTATCGCTGGAAAGGCCCACGATGATCAAATACGGCATTAACAATATTCGGGACTTGGTTGGACCGAGAGTCGATCTAAAAATGGTTGAAGACGGCCCTATTTGTCGTTTGGATCACGTCTAGGCTTGCATTTGCTATTTCAATCATAATTTTCAAGATACACACATATATTTGAACAGTTAAATGTTCCCGCCTTTCAAACCTGCACTCAAAAATCAACATTCTTTTGCAACACTGATAAACTTGGAAAAGTAATATTACTGCCATCGGGCAATCGAAATAGTTATCAAATAAAAACATAAACAAAAGAAATATCGAAACTAAAGTTTTAGTTTTGTTTCTTGAGTATAAATAAAATTTTTTTCTGTAACATCGCCACTGTAGATTATGGCCAACGCTGATCCTGAACTGGACAAGGAGAATACACAATCACTGCAGAAATCCATCCATCAGACGCTGGGCAGCCAAAATGCTAGTGAACCATCAAAATCGCACATCTCGATTGGGACAAAATTTGTTATACCACAACTTTTACCTCAGAGAAATACAAGCAAGGTAGCCAGTGCCGAGCAGGTGGAACACAATCGCGCAGCGGCTGCCCACAACGAGCAACTCCTTAATGCAATTAGAATTAAGCAGAGTGAAGCAAGAGATCAATCAGGATCAGCTGAAAACGTCACCATTCATCAATTGATCATACCCAATCTATTATCAGCATCAGGCGAGACTCGCGAAGATACTCACCTTCAAATACCATTAAACAAGTTGCTAAAACAGAGCAATTCATTGGACCTGACTCAAGTAATCAAGGGAGTAATCAATCTGAATATCACCGCTGACGACGCTGATGAAATTACCAAACTGAAGACCACAAAGGAAAATCCAGCACGGTCACAAACAGCGAAAACAATTGATCTAACCTCAACTCTAATTGCCAGACAGAAAGATGCCGCACCCCGCGAGGCGGCAAGCAAGGTGCTCCATAAGCAGGCATCCTCCGTTGTGGAGCACTTTGATATTCCATTTATTAGCTGCGACCGTCCCCCTATTGGCTTGTTGTACGAGAAAAACCTGATCCGTATGTCAGGCGATGCGGACTTATTTGCTTCAAGAAATATAGAGAAATCCAGTGCTGTTGGGAGTATGATGGATGCAACAGTAGGCTATCCAAAACCACGAAAGCCACAGCTTAAGTATGCGGCATCCCCATTTGAATTGCAAAATCTAAAGTTGTATAAGCGGGAGGATTATGGTACGAATATTAAACGCTTTCGCTTTGATACTCCATCGCCCGATGAAGTTGTGAAAGCGGCTCTGCAGAAATCCCTGCGCATATCGCGCACATAGTCATAAAAAGTTATTTAACATTAAAAGTTATTGAATATATTCCTCACGAGAAATTCCCCTCAACATAGTACAATTTTTGTTTTGTTTTGCAAATGTTTGCCTAGTCGATATATTTGGTATCTATCGATAAGCAAAAATACATTGCTCTCGCCGAATACATAATTTCAGACAAAAGAACATACACATGTACACAGCAGTAGACATAGGCACAGAGGAAAGAAGCACAAGTAGCAGAGGAGAATGCGAATTAGAACTGCGTATATGTGGAAATACAAAACAGTAGACACAACGAACGGTGTGCTTTTTCGGCATAGATCTCAGGCTTCAGACGCATTAAAATCATGCAATAAAAACGCACAAACTAATAAAAATAACGTCGATAAATAAACCGTTGGCATAAATTGTGATCAAACAGCTGTGAAAGTGGAAAGGGCACTAGAAAAGTAATCATACAGTGCGAAAGGTCAGCAGCAGCAGCAGGAACATTTCGCTGTATAAAACTGTCTATGCGTGTGTGTCTGTGTTGCATGAGTGTGTGTGTATCTGTGTCTAGCTGTCACTTTCTTGCGCGCGCATAAGACATACACAAATTGAAATCAGCGACCACCCCTCCCCCATAATCCAGCCGAAGGCAAGACTTGACGTACGCGCCCGGTTCCAGTGCAATCGTGCCACCAACGTTGGTCAGTTACTCGTCCTTAGACCCGCCAAAAACACAGCACAACACGGTTGCAATTTAATACATACAATAAAAATAAAAAATTGGAAGTGGAAGTGTGCGTTGCTATTGTTGCATTTCCTCTCTAATTCTGCTGCTCCATCTACAAGATTTATCATCCACATTCAGCTCCAGGCATTTAATGCAGGTGCCGGTGTCAACTTTGCCGTCGTGCGCGGTTTACATGTGGAAGTTGTCGTACAGGTAATGCTCGTCTCTACATGCATACATACGAACAATCGGTAGCTACACTTTTTGCATGCGTTTGCCTCATATGTGTGTTTGTGCTTGTGTGTGTGCGAGTGCTGTGTCTACTGCTTCTTTTTCAACTTCATTCCACGCTTGTCATTTACAGCTAATGAGCTGCTGCCAATATATTCCAGATGCCAGTGGCTGGGCACACCTAAATAATGAGCTTTACATACATATCTCTATTGGCATAAAACTGCCGTTTAATGTGTGACCTAGGAACAGTTAATTTCGCAGCGTGTACGCACTTTTCATTTTTCAGTACAAGTCTATTCATTCACATGCCCCCGCAACAGTAATTAATGGAATTTGCAATATCAAGAAGAGGAAAAGTCTGCAAATCATTTGTGCATATGTGTGGATACACTACATGAATGTGTTTTTTAATTATCCTATCTATGAAATTGAATAGTGTTTTCATAGGGTTGTTATGTTTTACATCTGGCTTGGAGCTACCTACATACGTATGTACATATGTATGTATTTGCATATGTATGTGTGTTTATGTACTCATTGTAGTTGCGTCTGCCTTTGCAGACAAGTGACCTTGGCATAAAACGCCCCCGTAAAATGCTTTTCACAGAGCTTTACACACACCTTAGCAGGCACCTATCTCGCACAGCTACATCGTCGTCAGCTGCTCTAGTTGTTATTGATAAAGAACAAACAGGAATTGTCGGATTGATTATACACGAGTATACCCCTTGCATGTACATATGTATGTATTTATAAGTATACATATACATACTACATATGTATATACACATATTGGGTGTGCATACCTACATACATATGTATGTACATATGTATGTATATAGTAACAGCTATAGCTATAGCTCTGACTTTTACACATATTCGAACAGATGCGTAATTATCACATACATCATCATATGGGCTCATGATTTTTTTCATAGTAGACAAAATCGCAGACACACACACACATGAATGCAAATTATCAACTTTTAATTATTTTAGCAGCACGCAAACTCGCACATATACATACATACGCATAGATCCAAAGTGAGAGGGAAATAGAGAGAAAGAAAACTAACTGCTATAAACATTTTTTTTTTTAGAAACGCTGACGACAAACAACAAGCATAACAACAACAATAAAACGACGCTGCAAAGAATCGAGAACAGCAAAACAAAACGTCAGACATCAGCAAATTACCAGTGTTGACAAACGTTAATTGCTGGACGTATCAATTGCAACTGTAAACTGTAAACAGTACAGCGTTAATAGAAGGTCCAGACGGAATAAGCACTGGAATATAAAAGCTAAAAAGTAGCTTCTGGAACCGAGAAGGTGTGGTGGCAGGTGCGCTTATACAGCGTTAAGCCGGCTTTGTGTGTTGTACGCGTGTGCGGGGGAGGGGGGCGCGGTTGAGTGTCCACTGTTCGTGAGATGTTGTCATTCACTCCGCAAGTGGTTAAACGTTTGTTAGCACTCAAAAAGGGCAACGAGGACAATAGTGTCGAGGGCAAGTGGTCCGAGAAGGCCGTCCGAAACCTGGTGAAAAAGATCAAAAAGAATTCACAGATTGAGGAACTAGAGCGAGCCATATCCACGCAGAATTGCAACACCCGCTGTGTGACTGTGCCGCGCAGCAAACCCGCTGCCACTGGCGAGAGCCTACGCAAGGGTTTACCGCACGTCATCTATTGCCGATTGTGGCGCTGGCCCGATCTCCAATCGCAGAATGAACTAAAGCCACTAGAGCACTGCGAATACGCGTTTCATTTGCGAAAGGACGATATCTGCATCAATCCGTATCACTATAAGAAGATCGAGCTGTCGATATTGGTGCCCAAGTCGCTGCCAACGCCCCCCGACTCCATAGTCGACTACCCTTTGGACAATCACACACATCAGATACCAAATAATACGGAGTACAATGCTGCAATAATACGCAGCGCTTCGCTCAGTCCGCCACAGTATATGGAATTGGGTGGCAGCAGCAGCAACAGCAGCAGCAACACCACTATCAACTCAACGGCAACGGCAGCCGGTGGCTATCAGCAACAACAGCAGCATCAGCAGCTGCAACAGCAACACTCGCCACTATCCTTTGGCAGCGTGGTAGGAGTCGGCCAGAACTTGCCGCCAGGCAGCTGCAACATGGACTCGCAATCCAGCGTTCTCAGCGTGGGCAGCAGTATACCCAATACGGGCACCCCACCTCCGGGCTATATGAGCGAGGATGGCGATCCAATTGATCCCAATGATAATATGAATATGTCGCGGCTAACACCGCCCGCCGATGCTGCACCAGTGATGTACCATGAGCCGGCCTTCTGGTGCTCCATATCCTACTATGAGCTAAATACCCGAGTGGGCGAAACCTTTCACGCATCACAGCCATCAATAACAGTGGACGGCTTCACCGATCCATCCAATTCGGAGCGGTTCTGTTTGGGCCTACTCTCGAACGTGAATCGTAACGAGGTCGTTGAGCAAACGCGTCGCCATATTGGCAAAGGCGTTCGCCTCTATTACATTGGCGGCGAGGTCTTTGCAGAATGCCTGAGCGATTCATCAATATTCGTTCAGAGTCCCAATTGTAATCAGCGTTACGGCTGGCATCCGGCAACTGTCTGCAAAATACCGCCCGGCTGCAATCTAAAGATCTTCAATAATCAAGAGTTTGCCGCCTTGCTATCCCAGTCAGTCTCGCAGGGCTTCGAGGCCGTTTATCAGCTAACGCGTATGTGCACCATTCGCATGTCTTTCGTCAAGGGCTGGGGTGCCGAATATCGCCGGCAGACGGTCACCTCCACGCCCTGCTGGATCGAGCTCCATTTGAATGGGCCACTCCAATGGCTCGATCGTGTACTCACCCAAATGGGATCGCCTCGGTTGCCCTGCAGCTCCATGTCCTAAGTTTGGCAACAAATTCAAAAACAAAAAGCTCTTCGATTTATGTACATGCAAAACAAATCTATATATACATATATACATATATATATATATATATATATATATATATATATATATATATATATATATATATATATATATATATATATATATATATATATATATATATATATATATATATATATATATATATATATATATATATATATATATATATATATATATATATATATATATATATATATATATATATGTATATATATATAACTTTTAAGATGTGAGAACGATAATTGATTGTAAAAGAGACACAAAAAGTAAATAAGCATTCGGTAGCTACCGACTGCCAGATACTCTGTTCCCGGCATCTGAAAAATGGACGTTGCCAAATCTAAATCTATACCTATATCTATATTTAGCATGTAGCTGCACCGAAATTCCATGTTATTTTTTCTTCAGAATTTAAAATTGAATACTTGTACCTTAACTGAACATATGGAAATAGTAGCGTTGACAGGCGCCAATATTCGAAAGTTTTTCCTCTCTGGGGAACAGAGTACAAACCCACATTATCAATATACAATTTGTAGCTCATGCAGTTAAAAGAGAACTTTTATATTCTACATATACAACAATTGAGATCATGTATTTTTATTTTATATTATTATTTTTTTTTTTTTTGCGTTACGAGCTTAGGGTTTTAGTGTGTAGGAATAGGCAGAGTGGGATGAGATGAGAAGAGACGATGAGATTTAAGCAACTTTTTCGATAAGAATGTGTTTTAAACGAGAAATCACATTTTATACACCGTTTCTAGACATAGTAAAGAAAGCGATAAAGATAAAAAATAAAAGAAAGCAAGAAAAAAAAAAACAAAAATTAGATGATCCTGTTTAACAGTGTTGGTAAACGTGCATCGCCGACAAAGCGAGAGATTCAAAATTCTTTTTGAAAGAACAAAAACAAAATGGTGATTTGGGAAAAGTTTTTCTAATATTTGGCAAAGCAAGCGAAAAAACAGCGGAAACTGGGATTTTCAAGCTTAAAGCTTATACATACGTGCAGATATATATAGTTTATATATGTATATATATATATATAAAATATATATATGTATATATAAACTATCTTAACACATCTATATTAAAATTATATACATATATTGAATGTTATTCAAACGAATCTATTTTCGCTAAAACACATCTATGTATATGTGTGTGTTTAATTCTTCAATTATCACAATTTAGCAAAAACGCTAGAAACGCGTTTCTTTTTCGTTTTAGTCATGAAAAAAAAACCAAGCAAGAAAGAAAAAAACTTTTCAGTAAAATGTGTGCTTAGCAAAAAAAAAAACATCCATAAATGCATACATATGTATGTATGCATGTTCATAAATAATACGAAAAGCAATTGTAAAAAAATGAGTTGAAATGTATCTGTAAACTGGATTTTGTTTCTGTATGTACGCTTGGAATGTTACGTTTAACTACTTGCTTTGTGTTCATGTTGAAAATGTCATAGAACACTAAATTTGTATTTAAGTTAACTTTCAAATTTTTTTTGCCTAAGTTGAGCTCTGACAATTGTCAAAGAGTGGGGAAGAGGGGAATGAGCGATGAGAGTGTCAGACCTAGGAAGAAGTTCGCTACGTACATACATACATACATAAATTGATGCAAACATGCTGATACGTACATACATATGTATGTACATATGTATATGTATGTGCATATTTTTGCTAAAACAAATGTTATATTTAAGATCAACTAAGACAAAAACATATGAGAAGTAATAGAAAACAAAAAATAAGTCAACTGACGCTGAAACTGTAACTGAAAAACTGAGTAATCAATATGCGCAAATGCAGAAAGGCGAGCAACCAATTACCAATACATATTAAAAACAAATAAATATATATACATACATACATACAGATATATAATATACATACATGTATATACATGTATATATATATATATATATATATATATATATATATATATATATATATATATATATATATATATATATATATATATATATATATATATATATGCAAGAGAATAAATACATACATATATTTAAAACAGAACAAATGCAAACAAAACCTAAACCATTCAAACAAAAACAATTCTATGTATAAATCGTATATTTAAATAAACCTAACATATATTTTAAAACATATTCAATCGCAGTGAATCTTCAAATGTTGCTTGTAATTCGATTTGCGCAGAAAGCACGAGCCGCACAGCGAGCATCGAAATGGACGAAGTCGCGTGTGCGCAATCTGATGATGGTTTAGCTCCGAGGAGCTAAAGAAGCGCTTGCCACAGCCCGGATGCGGGCAGGCGAAATCGCGCTGGTTATAATGGCGCTTCAAATGCGTATTCAAATAGCATTGATCCGTTAGCACGCGTCCACAAATGGGACAGGTGAAGCTCAGCGATGCTGTCGAATCAACTTGGTCATTGTCCTCATTTTGATTATCTGTTTCCACAGTCTTGCTGTTGGTGGTGCTGCTGCCATGGTGCAGCTTCACGTGCATGCGTCGGGCATGTATGGAGTGAAAGGACATGCCGCAGCTGGGCTCGCTGCAGCCGTAGGGCTTTTCGCCCGTGTGCAGTCGCCGATGCACTGCCAAATAGTTGGCGAAGCGAAATCCCTTGCCGCAAATATCGCACTCGTACGGCCGCTTGTCCGTGTGCGTGACGGAATGGATGCGCAGCTTGTTCAGCTGCCGGAATCCCTTGCCGCACACCTCACACACGTGCGGCCGCTCGTCCGTGTGCGTCATCCTGTGGATGCGTAGGCCGTAGGCATCGCTGAAGCTGCGCCCGCACAGATCACAAATGTTGTTCGCTTGTCGTTCTCTGGGCGTGGCGCGTTTCGACTTTGGCTTAACCGTTTGCGGCGGCGGTAGCGAAGAGCCCTCGTGTGTGAGAATCGGTTGCAATGCAGCATCGTTAGCTCCACTAACCAGCTGCATCAGGTCCAGTTCGGCTGCTGAAGGCAGCAACCGCAGCTCACGGCTGGCATCCAGGTCATCCAGTTGGCCGAACAGCTGTACATCTTCGGTTAGGCAGGAGTCGTAGCTGTCATCTGGCTCCAGCGCACGGTCCAACTGCTGTTCCGGCTGTCGCATGTTTACCAAGTGTCTTGGTCACCAAGCTGCTCGACCCGTCGAGCGTCGCTTCCTATTACGTTATGTCTTCAGGCCCGATAAGATTACGTTTAACAGGTTCGACTATAATACATGCAGAGGCAACAACAGCAAAGTACAACCTGTTGCCGCTTGTACTTGGGCATAAGCGTCGTGTCGGCTCCGGTTGTCACTTCTTTTTCTATTATATTATTATTTAATTTTTATCGTAGTGCTCCCAGCCAAGCAATAAAGCAAAAACAAAAACCCAAACAACAACAAAAAAGAGGCGGACTCAAATGCAGCTGTTGTTGTATTTTGATTCCGTTTGCACTTTAAACATTTGCTCGTTGTCGCGCACTTTGAACCACTCCGGACTACCTGGGCCGAGCAGTCGAAGCTGGCCGCCACTCAGTATACGCCCTCATGAAGTACTGCGCGAATACATACATTGTATTTGTACATACATACATACATACATACATATAAATAATATTGGTAATACAGGTCTTCAGTTGACGTCTGCCCCTCTCCACTTGAGCTCCTCCGACTAAACAGAACTTTATCGACATGTGCACGGCTCACGGTCGCAGATAACACTATGCAACAGAACTTTGAACATGGATAATATCGACATACAAATGTATGTAAATACATACATACATGCATACATATGTATTTACATATGTATGTACATACAAGCGCTCACACACATCCACACAGATATGTGCGTGTAGTTATTGGGCAATTAGTCATGGGCTTGTATCAATAGTTTGTACAAAATACATGTACATACATATGTATGTATAGCGATCGGAAGGTATTTGCTGACCTCGACATTAGGGTAAATGAGTTGATCAAGTCTCTACGCTCTTTTGCATAATTTGAATTAAAAATGCAATTCTTGACTTTCCATAATCAATTAGAAAATAAGTAAGTGAGGTTGGAGCCTAAGCATACAAATGTACATACATACATATGTATGTACACATGCAAAACTTTATGTATGTACATACATACATATGTACGTACATGCGTAATACTAGTAAATATTATAAAGGTTTTTTTTATTGAGTATGAAAACTATATTTGACGAGTACGGCCATAGAAGTCAGTTCAATATCTAGAAAAACGTGCATTCGAATTTTATATATGTATGTACATACTTTCAGAAAATATTTATGTACATATGTATGTATGTATGTATGTATGTATATTATCAATGGTTTATACATACATACATATTTGATACAAAATGAAAGGACAAAAAACAAATGAAAAGGAAGTTACTTAGATCCGAATCATATCGAATCAAAACTGGCCTTAAGCAATGTACTTTTTGTGCATGTTTAATTGAGTATTCAATTAGAATATGGGCTGGTCACGCAAACCTGAAATGAAAGACAATTACAATATTTCTATATTATATTGCGTAAAAAAGACTTAAGCTACCTTAGATGTTTGTATATTTAATTGAAACATATCATGTTTTCCATGTTGCACAGTGTAATAATTGGAGTAGAGGTGACATTCAAGTAGTCCATCCAACCCCCCAAGCACAATTAGGGCGGCTTCCAATGCAGCTGCATGTGGTCCGACAGGCAGCACGATCTAAAGTGAGCTAGCATTATAATTGAAGCACCCTCTCGTTTCTCTCTCTTTCCCTTTCATTAGTTTCGATCAAACACCTAGCATAATCTTAAGCACTCTTGTTTTACTCGGCTTCCGTATTCAAGTCTATGCTCCTCACAAGCATGACAGCCAGCAGCCCATAAGCTCCTAGTGCGATCGATAGAGATAGCCATTTAACTATCTTATAACTGATTTGTCGATGAGCCCATAAAGCAAATGCGATCAAGAAAGATGGTCACATTTTTTTTACAGTTTCAATTATGTATGTTACATAGGTACATATGTACATATATTTTTTGTTGTACTATGAATTGAGTTCGTAAATGTGCATATCTAGGCATACATGTACATATTTCTGAGAACAGTTCCATACATACATACATACATATGAGTGTAAATACATATGTATGTACATACATACATTTGAGAAAGCAATGGCATCCATGCATATTTATTTGAGAGAACATCTGTCAATACATATTTACATACATTGGTATGTACATACAGCAATTACAGAGCAATTTATGAATACATATGTATGTATGTATGTACATATGTATGTATCAAATACTGTGAAGTTGTGCTTAAGTTCTTTGATGCATTGTTTTTGGCAGAATTGACAGCAAATGATAGGCAAAAGATTAATTTGATTTTTCATACAACTGAATTTTATGGCCGCTCTGGCAAAAAGTTAAATTATATTAATACATAGTCGGCATACATATATCGTAAGGAATTGCGGCTAGACTTTGAACTTCTGTAGCAGATGGCGCAACTCGCGATTCTGGCGACGCAGGAAGACCACCTCGGCATCGTACTGGACGCGCATCTTGAGCACCTCGACATAGTGATTGAGTCCGTGCTCCAGTGTCTTCCAGAGATGGGTCTTTGAGTCGGGAAAGATGTTGGTGAACTGTCGCCAAAAGGTTTGGATTTCTTTGTCATTGAATCGAATCAACTCCGCCTCCAGACTGCTCTCCGAAGAGCTGCCATAGATCTGCTTGTGCTTTTGCTTAGTGAAAAGATTCATGGCATGCAGCACAAGGGCTGGCTCCATGACAAGATAATGGTTTGTGCAAGTGTCCTTGTGGCCGTGGGCCTTGACCAAAAATGACTTGTTATCGTGTCTGCCTTTCAGCAGTGCCTGATCCGGAAGGTTGACGTCGCCTAGCTTGAGCGAACGCGATTCCTTTTGATCCTTCAGAAACACCTCTGCACACTTCGTCGGGCTAAGACCCGCCGGCTGGCAGGTGGGACAATACGTATATGGCTCAAAGACTTTGGTCAACTCTAGAATGTGATCCAAGTTGCGAATACGCAGTGCCGCAAAGATGTTGTCGACGCGCACCATTGTCTGCTCCTTCTCTGAATAGGGCTTAAGTATCTTTAGCAAGCGCTCCTCGATTAGGAAGCCGCCGCGATCGGCCAGCTTGCGCAGTATGTTGCGCATGAGACGCGCTGACTCGGGCGGCAGCTCCTTCGTGGGGCCGCGATGCTTCTCCTCGCCGTCAGCGGCCTCATAGCCAGAGCCGCCGTACTGTTTGGGCAGCTTGCCAAAGCGACGCTCGATGCGATCCATGGCGTTGTACGCGCGCTTCTCGAGCGGCTTGTTAATGTTGTCGATGTAGATGTTGGGCCGCTTCCACGGCATCACCAGCTGCTGCTCGTGTAGTATGCGGTCGATCTCAAAGATTCGCGTCAGCAGTCCGGTGATCTCTTCGTAGTTGATGTTCCACACGCGATTGAACTTTTCACGGTTAATGTTGCGTGTGTGCATGGCCTTCGCTTCCATCTCGCTGATGCTACCGTGCAGCTGCTGGATCTCAGTGCTCAGCTTCATGATGGTGCGCCGACCGCTGTGATAGACCTGCTTGTAGTTGCGCCTGGTGCGGGCCACCGTCTCGTAAAGACGCGCTACTCGACGCTTCTGCTGATTCGTGATGATTGTGTTCTCGTCGTTGCGCCGCTGCAGCACCTGGTAGTTGTAGTCCAGTTTCTCAGAGTTCATTAGCACGTTGTCGCGCGTGCGTCGCAGCTCCAGCTCGAGGCGCTCGCACTCCTTTTCGAGGCGGACGCGTGTCTGCTTAGTGAGCTCGTCCTGCGAGTCCTGCAGCAGCTGCAGCTGCAGCGTGTAGAACTGCTCGCGCACTCGCACTAGCTTCGACTTCTCCTCGAAGTTAGTGTTCAGAGCGTTGAAGAAGGTGCGCCACTTCTCGTCGGCCGTCAGCGAGAAGGTGTGACGCTCGTCCTCGACGGTGTTGCGCAACAGTTCCAGATGATGTTTGTACGACTCCTTCAGTGTCTCCACCTGGTTGTCGATACGCTCGACCAGGCAGCAGAGATCTGCCGCTTGGCGCTGTCTGTCAAATTCGTATTTGGTATTCATGCGATCGATCTCTTGCTGGCAGGCTGCTATCATCTGATCCTTGCGGTCCATTATGGCGCCGATGCGCTTCTTTTGCTCCTCGATCTTGTCCCAGAGCAGCATCGGCTCGTTGATCTCGTTCAGCTCAGTCCAGCGCGCTTTGATATTATCAAACTTGGCCATCGCCTCGATATTCTCGTTATCCAACATTCTCTTCATATCCTTTTGCTGCGAGGCCTCGTATATGCGACGATTCAGCTCGCGTCTTTCGTTCGCCACACGTATATTGGTTACCAGCTCGTTTCCAAAGCGCACTAGCTGGCCCAGGCGGGTGCTCGACAGCTCCAGTTGTTGATCGATTTTGCTCATCTGGCTCATGGCGCGCTCTGAGAATCCTTTTGGCGTATCCCGCTGGACCTGGCGGACGCGCTGCACAATATTCTGCCTACGCTCATCCAGTATGCGGATCGGCTTGTCGCACTTCTCATTGACCACGAGCTTATCAATATGGGCCTGAAAGGATTCCCAGCTGTCAACCTCAACGGGCTCAACAGCTTCCGGCTCCGACTCCGGCTCGTCTTCAACATCCGCATCGCCATCTGCATCAGTGTTTGCGTTTTCCTGCTCGACATCCTCTTCGTTATCCATGTTCGAGATATATGTATTTATATATTTACTTGTACGGGTGTACGGGGCAAATGAATTTCGGCAGTTAGCTGCTGCTGCTGTTGGAAAACAAAATTTTAATTGAATTTCAAGCGAGTGTTTGGAAACCTGAATTGTTGCCTAGGCCGGCTACTATGATGAGGGCTTGATCGATATGGTTGCCATGTAACGTCATTGTGACTGTTGTTTCCAACAATTTGTTTCCCTATTTTAAGCATTTTGATGAATAGGACAGTTTATGTAAAAAAATTTCATCGAAACTGCAAAAATGAAAGCAATTATTTGTGTACGTTCTGCGAGTACGTTCTTTCGATGCTGCAATTGGGGTGACCATTCGTTCGATACCAATTAGAATGGGAATAGTTGTCGACACATGCTGTCTCGCTCACTCGAGCACACCCAAATACCACATTTTAATGAATGTTGATGTCATCCCCATGCATTACATATTGCCTGTACGTACATACATACGTTGTATATACATATGTATGTACATACATATGTATGTATATATTACGCATTTATTTGAAATATGTGATTAATCTGAAGCAAATATGAGAATTATCCAGATCACCACTAATTGCTACGACAATCGACTATCAATCACAATCGAGCCTGAAATTTGATGGTTGCAATAAATACACCTCTGCGTGCCCTGGGTTGCATTTGTCTTTGCTCATTGTCTTTCGTTCATATCCCCACTGAAAATCTGTTTGAAATTAAAAAAAAAACTAGCAATAAATTGCGCTTTATTGGATCATAATACACAATCAAAGTTGTGGAATTATTAAAAGTACACACACACACACTTACACGCACATGTACGTATACATACATGTGTCTATTTTTATCTATATTTACAATCTGGTTTCACAAGGATCTGGTCCGCTGCGGAGAAAAGAGAACGGGTCTGGCCGCCTGACTGGTTGGCAAGCTCAGGCTCGCTCAGTTGTCCTCAGTCTCCAACGTGATTTCATAAATTAACTCGTCCTCGTTGTACTCGTGGCCAGCCTGTTGCTGGTGCTGCTGCTGCGTCTGATGATCGAGGGCTGGATCCAAGTACTCATCGTCATCGTTGAGAATCTCATCAGAGTGATCTTCCTCATCGTCGGCCACCTGCTCGACCAGTAAGCCATCATCATCGTAGCTGCTTGGATCATACTGCTGTGCATAAGGCTGTTGGTCCTCCACCTCGCCATGCAGGAAGTTGCCATTGACTGTTTCGTAAATGGTTTCGTCATCCCGTGGCTGATCTTCATCGGTCACTGCTTCGCTAATGACGCTGTCGACGCCATCCACGCCGCTTGCCGCAGTGGACTCAACGAGCAGACCGGCATCCTCGTCATATTCTTCCTCCAGCATGCCCGCCAGCTCATTGCAATCGTCCATGGTGTCGCCGTCTTCGTTGGAAGTTCGACCCTCGGCCTGGTTGACGAGTCGACGGGTATTGCTGCGGCACTGTATAGAGCGCTTGTGGGCGTCGAAGTAGTTGATGTCGGTGAACTCCTCTTGGCACAGATGACACACATACGTGTCCTGGTTCAGGTGCATTTCCTTGCGATGCCGCGCCATCTTGTGCGCATCCCGGCACTGCATGCCGCAGAAGGGGCACTTAAGCATCCGCCGCTTGCCCATGTGCACGTTGCGTATGTGCTCCTGCAGCGAGAAGTTCTTATAGTAGGCCTTCTGGCAGTGCTCGCACTGGAACCGCCGCTTTTTCTCGTGCGTCGCCTCCCGGTGCCGCTTCAGCTGGGGGTGTTCTGGGCGAAGGTCTTGCCGCACATCTCGCAGATGTGCTCCTTCTTCAGATGCCGCCTCTGGTTGTGCACATGCAGGTCCTGCTTTGTGGAGAAATACAGCTTGCAGGGCTCGCACACGTAAGGCCGGATGCCCATGTGGCGTCGGGCATGGCCAGCCAAGTACTTGCAATCGCGATAGGTCTCAGTACAGTAGATGCAGGCGTAGCGATTGGTACCGGGCACCATGTGCGTCTTCTGATGCTTGGACAGCTTGGATTTGTGCATGACGTCGGGACAGATGCCGCACTCCACCGGTAGCTTCTCGTCGTTCACGCTGCCCATCATCGAGAACTCCACGATGGGCGTGCCATCCTCGTCGAAGTCCACGATGGTAGCAATCAGCTCGTCGAACAGCATATACCGTCGGGGTCCCTTGAACTGATCCAACATCTTTTCACTGGGCTTTGCCAGTGGTACAGGCTCCTCGACTTGCTGTACATCGGTTGCATTTGCCTATCTCCTCGAAGGAGGCATCGATTGCCGCATGGTCCACATGACTTCGTACGGAGCTATGTGGACTTGACTTTGATTTATTGCGGCTTGGAGGTGGGGAGTGTGCCGTTGTCGTTGTTGTGGTGGACTGCGTCGTCGTTGTATTCGTCGTCGTCGTCGTCGTCGAATCCAGTTTCATTGCCACAGATTCTGATAGGGGCGAGGGTGTCTGCACGTAGTTCCATCCGAAACTCTGCTGATCCTGTATGTGCACGTCGTCCTCGTATTGCTCATACTGTTCGTACTGCTCCTCCACGGGCACTTGCCCATCATCTTCTTCCTCCTCCTCTTCGACCAGATCTTCCACATCCTCTGGCAATTGCTCCTCTCCCATATATTGTACATCGTCGAATTGATCATCTCTTGGCTCGCGCAGGAGATCCGCACAATTGACCAGCTGTTGATGCAAGTGCGCATTGTCAAGTAGCAATTGGCTCCCCGTGCACCATCCATCATTGACCAAAAGGAATTCCTCGGTTTTGAAATCTCTTCCCACATCAACGGAATCCAAAACCACATAGTGATTGCCGTCGGCATCAGCATCGTCGTCGTCGCAGCCACCGCCGTCATTGTGTCCAGAGTACTCAGATTTTTATTGGCAATACGAATTCAATAATTTCTGACATATCGATGTTTAGGTTCATCGGATTCTGATTACAACTATTTATTTTTACAATTTTTTTTTTTTTTTTTTTTTTTTTTTTTTTTTTTGCTGTCTATTAACTTATTTAGCCGCTTCGCTTGTATTTATCGTGTGGCATTAGTGATGAAAAAATGCTGGTGTGACATCTGTCGATATGTGGAGGCCGGCAGATTGGTGTGTATGCGATATTTGCCAGCTGCTATCGTATAACAGTAAATACTGATTGATTTTGATTAGTAGAAGCAGAAATAAAACTAAAAGAAACCATTTCAATTATAGCATTTAAATTGTCGACAATTTAAGTATTACATAAATATATCTACTTACAGCTTCACTAAGCAAATCGGAAAAATATTTCTTAGACACCGATTATATCGATATATTTTCAACTTCTTCAAATTTCACTTTCGCGAGTTGGCAGCCTTACTCAATTAAAAATCGATATGCCTGTTTGGCGCCTTGCGCACCGACGACGGTTACGACCGCTTCTTCTTCTTCACAGCTTTATCATCACTTTGCGGTTAGCCAACTTCTTGGTCTCCCAATTTCACACACACGCTTCGTTTCGTTGACGCTTGGGGCTTATTTGATTTGCACACTTGGTAGCGTGCGTTTGTGCCAGAGCTTAGTAGTTGCTGCCGCTGCCAGCCGTGTATTTTGTTTTGTTTTTTGTTTTCCTTCTGTGAAGCGCTCACATGCGTTGTTTACCGTTAGCAAATATTTTTGTAATTTTTTTTTAAACTTGCGGTTTTTGTGCATTGCTTATACAGAAATTTTTGAAATTGGCGCGATACTGTGTAAGCATTAAAATATTTGAGCATAAATGTATATTTATATTAATGTTGCTTTGAAAATATGCTATAAATACTTTGATCAAACATATTTCATAAACATATTTCGAAATTTGACTGTGTAAAAGTGTAAAGTGACAACGAAAAGGATATGCCTAAAGCATATTATATATTTATTTCTCTGTGCTGTGCTCACTGTGTTGGTCAAGGTAAAACGAAGGGCTTGTAGACCTTTTACCAAAATTATGCATTTTTTATTATACCCTGAACCCATTGAAAATGGGAAATCAGGGTATAATGGTTTTGTGAAAAGTATGTAACAGACAGAAGGAATCATCGCAGACCCCATAGAGTATATATATTCTTGATCAGGACGATGAGCTGAGTCGATATAGTCCTGTCCGTCTGTCCGTCCGTCCGTATGAGTGCATCCATCTCAGAAGTTATAAGAGCTAGAGAGCTGAAATTTTGTATGCATACTCGTGTATACCATATGCAGTACGAGTTTATCATATTTTTCGATAACTCATTGGATATCTTTTTTATCGAGGATAATCGATAATTGTAAAAAACATATATCAAGTACTAGAGACTTGCATTTTGGGATGTACACACATTTACACATTATGATTACGTTCTGAAAGTTTCATTAAGATTGTACGTCTACAAACGAAATTATTCAACAAATAAATTCTCATAATATTGCCCACACTGTAGCGCAGCCCAAGCGCAGTCGCTGCTTACAGCGCAGTTAGCAGAGCGCGGGCCTTTGCGTGCGGGGGGATGCATGTATATGTATGTGTGCAGAATGATTGGATCATCAGCATGGATGCTTCAGGGTACCTCTTAGTCGAGCAGTATCGACTAGAGTCTTCTTACTTGTTTTACTTTCAAACATGGCTAGTTAATTGTGAAGATTACAAGCAGCGCCAACAGGGGCAACATAATATGGCACAGCAAATAAATAAGTAAACAAAGCAAGAGCAACGAGAGCAACAACAACAAGGGCAATAAAGAGCAAGATGAACAACTAAAATCAAATAGGATTACGCAAAGTTTGATGTGGATGTTGATGTTGATTTAAGCTTTTATTTGGCTATTTTAACGTATTTATTTAGTGGCTGCTGCAATCGCTGGACATATTATTTGATTTGTTTTGTGTTTTGTGTTTTTTTTTTTTTTTTTTTTAGTTTTGATTTGATTTGAATGCAAACTTGACCTACTTACGAATTGGCCAATTGGACACAGTTGAGCATCTCTCTGCACTCGCATCGTGTGTTTGTGTGTGTCTGTGTGTGTGTTGGCCTTAATTTGCTGCCGTCTGCTGTCTTAGTAATGCATAGGAATTTTCATTTTCAGTTGCTTAGGCCTGATCGCCAGGTCGGTGGGCTCGATTCTCGCGCCGGGGCCAATTAGAAGAAGAGGCGACTAGCTGCAAGCAGCCAGCAGTCGACAACTATCAACTATCAACCGGCAGGTGCAACTACAGGTGTTGTGTGTTTGGCCAACGGCAAACGGCGAACGGCAAACGCGACCAAGTGGCATCATTTGCGGTTGCAGTTGCCCGCGTCGGGCGCAACGGGAAATTGGAAAATCGGAAACATGTTCTTGCGGCGTCGCCAGCTACAACCACAGCCACAGCCCCAGTCGCAGCTGAAGCCACAGTTGCTTTCCTCTCTTATCTGGCAGATGCATCGACAAGTGCATTTAGTGTGTCATGCTGGTTGGGCAACCAGAACGGCAATTGCACTGGGCGTGTTTCTCTTGGCAGTCGCAACACCTGTCGCTGCTGCAGTCGCCACATCAGCTGACGCCACCTCCGCCTCAGCCGCTTCTTCCTCCACCCCCACTTCTATGCAAGTCCAGACGTTGCAGGTGAACTGCTCGCGTGAGCTGCTGGAAATGCAGCTCACACTAAGCCGGGCATTCCGTGGCCTGCTCTACGCCAAGGACTTCCCGTTGGAGTGTCGCTCACGCGGTCAGGACGCCACGCACATCGCTCTGCGGCTGCCCACCTCGGGCTGTGGTGTGCGCGCCGAGCCGCTGCCCGACGGCGGCATGGAGTACACCGTGCGGATCATGCTCCAGACGGAGCAGAAGCTACGCCAGAGCACGGACATCCTGCGCACCGTGCGCTGCCAGCTGCCGGCGAAGGCGATGGGCATGCCGCTGCCGCTGCACGGCCGAGATCGGTAGGCGGGCGGGCACAACTTATTTGGAAACCAATTTCTCAACTGCTCATCCCCCTCTTCTGCTCTGCTCCTCTCTTGCAGCAATGCACGGATGCGCGCCCTAGCCGTAGCTGCATCGGCGGCCGCGGCACAGACCCATCTCATGGACACGCCGCGAGTGCGCATCTGGCTGGAGCTGGGCGGTCCAAATGGCTCGGGCTCCGTGGAGGTGGGCATGGCCACCACCCTGACCGTGCGCGCAATTGTGCCGGGCACGATTGGAGTGCGCGTCGTCGACTGCGCTGCTCTGGATGGCCTGGGTGAGTCGACGCAGCAGCTGCTCGACGCCCGCGGCTGTCCCATCGACGAACAGGTGAGACGACAATTAATTAATTAATCATAATTTTAAATGCTTTCATTGCTGCCGCTGCTGCTGCTGCTGCTGTCTATTTTTGTGTATGCGATTAATTTCTGCTGCTCATCGATTTGATTGGCTAACTTTCATTTCTGCGAAAGTGATTCGAGCGTTTATATTTCTGATTAGACTCCAGCTACAGTGTTGTGCAATTGCCTTCTTTGGTGGTGTGCATCATTAAATGTAACGGTTATTACAGCACACCGACGTCAGCAGCGACGTCGGCAGCAGCTAGTCAAAAATGTAAACTGTTAGACATAATTACGCGCGCATCGTTAGAACAGTTTGCGTTCGCGCTTGCCCAGCCAAGCAGCTTAGCGGCCATTAAGCAAGCAGCTGCTGCTCTGCCCACGAAACAGTTCTTCAGTTCTTCTTGAGTAAATTAGGAGGTCACAGCAATTAGCCAACAGTTGTGGATTGTATATATGTACATACATACATATCTATTTTGACATGGCTTCTGCCTGGGCAGTTGCCGAGCCGCGGCAATAGCAATAGCAATAGCAATAGCAAAAGCAATGCCAAAGCTAAAAGCATTTGCATTTGATCGCTGGCGTCGTCGCAGCTTTGTGCACATGTCATGCCATTAAATGGGTCAAACAAATCTTCTGCCAGTGCCACCACTGCCACCACTGCCACCACTGCTACTGCTGCTGCTGCTGCTGATGTTGGCCATTGTGTGAGGTGCTGGCCAGAAAAATCTCACGGCTTAATTTTTATTTTTATTTTTATTTTAACGGACAGGGGCAAAGCCAACAGACAAAAAACGAAACAAAAAAACATTTGCATTTTATGTTTGTTTTATTGTCCCACCACAATGCTAAAAACATCAGTCCCCCACCCGCCGGCCCTGCCCCACCTGCCCCACCTGGAGCTATGCGTTCGTTGTCTTCCGTTTTAGCAGATTTTCATTTTCTTTCACATTTAGTTGCTTTTCTTCTTCTTCATCTTCTTGTATACATATTACGCGCATGTGTGTGTGTGTCTGTGTGCAAATAATTTATGCACCCGCCCGGCTCTGTCTTGGATTATTTATTTGACTCACAAATGTCTTCTAGGTCGCGGAGAGCTCCGCTAAAAAGTGAATTAGAACAGTTTCTGATCAGAATCTGACCTACATAATAAATATATGTACATTGTGTATGTGTGTGTGTGTGCGTATGTGTACTCACGGAAAAAATGCATTCGGCCTAAAAGTGTTTTGCAAATTAGTTTGAAACAAAGTTCAGCTTAGTCACTTTGATCGTTCTTTGTTATTGATTAGACATTTTTTTTTTATTTTCCTTTTGACTCAAGTTCACTGCCATGATTGAATATCACACACCACACTTGAGTATTCCTGATAACAGCAGCAAAGGCCAATAAGTATCAATTTACAATGGCTTTCATTCATTGTTCATAAAAATAATATTACTTATTGAATCGAACACTGTCGAAAAACATAAATTCAATTTAATTTTGAATTTATATATTGATACAAAAATTAAAAAATTATTTTGAATTTGCGAATTATAAAATTATATCCAGTCAGTTTTCGATTTTTTGGCACCAGAAATATGCGGGCAAACTGTAAAATTATTGGATATAAGAGCTGGTCTTAGCACTGCTAATAACGAATGCCATGATAATATAAGACATCTTAATATGCGCACATTGAAGCTCTTCTTTCATGTATAAGGCGAAAAATATGTACATATATAAAAAGGTGAGTGAAGCTCGCGTCAGTCCTGAAGGTTGATTCTATTACTGTTGTCCTGTCTCACTCACGCATTTACATTGGCGACAGCAATGCCAATATAAGACATCGAAAGTATGCGCATAATAAAGCTCTTATATTTCCTGTGAGAAGTTTCTTTGCCCAAATAGACGAACATATTGAAAAACAATTTCAGATTTTGGGCTGGCAGCGCTAGTATTGCAGGCAGTTGTTGTTGCTGTTGGTTTAGTGATGACATAACAAATTTAAATATGCGGCCATGGTGTAAGCTCTTCTATTGGTGATTATAAGACAGCCCAATAGGCGATATTATCGAAAAGCTATTCAAGCTCTTATACTTATGATTATGCTGGCAGCGCCAATTTCCTAAGCAGCAGCAGCTGTTGTTGTTTTCATACATATATGTACATATGTATGTATATGTATGTATGTACTTGTGATTTATACAAGACATCTGAATATGCGGACATACTATGTCCTGTAGCGCTTAATAGATTCATGTTTGAACTCATTTGAACTTCCGTTGCAAACAGAGTTTTTAGTTGTTCGTTTATTGTTGTAATTGTTTCAAGTTTCTCTCATAGACAGACACACGCACGAGGGAGCACACGTGCTTGAGGTAGTATGTAAATTGAAATGAGATAGCGGCGTCTCTGTGTGTATGTGTGTGTGTGCTGCAAGTACAAGTGGCAGTGCAACAACAATGGCAATGGCGTAAATCACATGAGTCTGTAATTTCAGACACACATCGACACACATACACATGCTTGTGCATATGCTGCAATATGGCTAATAAACACACAGCGAGCTGTAGAGCATTGTTGTTGTCCGTGAACTTGGCTTATGGCTTTGGTTACCGTTGCTCGCAACGGAAGTGCCCAAATAATGCACGTCTCAGAGAAAGAAAAAGAGAGAGGAGAGGGATTGAGGTGTCACTGCCATTGCCCGTGATGTGTGTTCGTGTCGCCAGCGACGGCCTGTATACAGGCCGGCTATAGACAGAGCTCGCACTTGAGCCGAGGTCAATCAGAACTGGTTCGGTTTGCTGACAGTTATGTATTATCTAAGCGCTTGCTTCTCATTCCCTGATGATACTTTCAATTTCAGCAGTTACCTCATCATATATAGAACAGCTAACATACTAGTAAGCCGGCTAAGCCGTCGGGTCAACGCACCGAAATAAAATTCTGTGCGATGCGTTTTCCTTGAACTCAACACATTGTCAGTGACATTAACATCGCCGTCTGGTCCAATGCGAACAAATTTTAATGTAATTTAAATTCAAGTTATTATAGTCCAGACAGTTAACTCAGTTTTAGTTTCGACTATTTTCGCATCATCTTATATATAGATGTATAGATATAAGTATATATATATATATATGTGTTTATTATTTTGATATTTCTTTAGGTAATGCCCGCATTGCATACGAGCTTGAAGCCCGCCGAAGAGGGGTGGTCCAAGCAGCATGAGGAAGATCTGGTCGAGCGCACGTTTATGGCCACATTCGCCGCCTTCAAGTTTCCCGATCGCGAGCGACTGCACGTGAGCTGCGGCGTGCAGCTCTGCAGAGGGAAGTGCCCAAATGTGAGTAAAGCAGAAACAATATAAGTACTAGAGGCCTGCACGAATACGTCTCAAACGCCAAACGAGACACCCGTGTCTTGGTGGTGCTTGGTTTCACACTGTTTCGTTTTTTTCAAATAGTGTAAGCCCAAGCATCGTGGACGAACGAAACAAAACGAGCATTGCTCACATACCGAAAAGTTCGGTATGCAGCTGCTCGTACTCTAAAGAAGCAACGAAGGAATGAAACGATAAAGCATAATTCAAGTATTGGTTTCGTTTTAGCTGTCAGCTAGTGATGAGTTACACTATTTCAAGCTAGATTTAGCATATTACTATTGAATGCACAAAGACATTTTTATTTAGATATAAAAATAATAATTTCATGTAGTACTTAATATTGCATCATGTTACCAAAAAGAAAAATAAATAAACATATCAGTTAGTTTTTTATAATTTAACTTTCTATTGCAGTATATTATTTACAATTTTTAGCCAATTCTAGCCTGATTTTTGCTCAGCAACGGCGGTCAACGCACAATAAAAGTACCGTACGATTTTTTTTGGATATTACTCGCTTTTCGTTTCGTTTCGTTTCGTTTGTCAAGGTTTTCGTTTTACTCTGCTTGAAGCGTAACAAATAAAGTAAAACAGAATACTTGACAACTTCGGGTACTATTCGTTTCGTTTTGCAGCAATGCTTGGTATGCTCAAACACTTGCAAATATCAGTATATTTGGAAGACGACCACAAGCAAGCATACCCATGCAGGCCTCTAATAAGTACATATGTATATATATGCACGTACCCATGTGTATCCAATACAATACAATATAAATATAGAAATATTTGTATAGCTATGCAAAATTAGCTAAGGCAGCAAACAAGGCATTCCAAATGCATTTGAATTAATTGCAATGAAAACGAAAGTGTTGCCGCTGCCGTTGCTGTTGCTGCTGCTACTGCTGCTGCTGCTCGCGATTTTCCTAGTGTCTTGCTGGGCTGTGTGTGCAGCGGAGCGTATACTTAATGTGTGTAAGGCGCCAGTAATTAATGTGGTTATTGCACCGAAATGCACTGAACTGCAGCACGCAGTAGGAACCAACAGCAGCTAGCACCAAGCACCAAGCACCAGCAGCAGCAATTGCCCAAAAATAATGTCCACGTCAAGTGAAATGAAATCTTTCAACAGCTGAATTGTCGCCTCGCCGAGCAGCAACTGCAGCTGAACGGGGATCAGCACCTGGCGCGCATCGAGGTGTTTAACTCGTTGGCCGTGACAGCGCCGCAGATCGAAGTGGATCGCCTGCGCTACGACCGTCGCTACAACATGAGTGGTGAGTGCCATCCGACTCGAGACTGATTGCAGCTGATGACAAATGTCTTTGCAGTGGAGGACTATGTGCCGCACGTGCGTCCTCTGGTGGGTGAGGGCACACTCTGCCTGTCCATTTCGAAGCTGGCCATCTCTTTCTGTATACTGGGCTCCATCTTTTTGATCGCCGTGGTTGTGGCCATCTTCTCGCTGATCCGCACACGTCGACGCCAGCAGGGGCGTGGCTCGGCTCTGGGCCTGGGCATGGGCTTGTCCGGCACTGGCACGGCGACTGGCAGCACGTCGAACAACAGCAGCAGCCGGCTGCATCGAGCCGAAATATGCACTTCCATGTTCTCTTCCAGCAGCGAGTCGGCCCAGTCCGGTCCACGCTTTGGTGGCAAGTTTCTAATGCCCTTGCCGTACTATCCAACCACTCTGCCCTATGGCCGTGTCTATTGAGTGCGTGAAAATGATGAAATTCATTTGAAACTTTTATCTTTAATCGGGCGTATTTTGGTACAATAATTCTATAGACTGATGTGGCTTCAATCTCAAACATGCAATTCGTTTAACGAATTCTCAACGAAAATACCAAAATAATCTATAATGACACACATATATAAATACTTATACTATATACAGATATATATATACAGAATATATATATATATATATTTAGTGGAAAGCGTCTTGAAAGCATTTTACATCGAAATGTTAAAATGCATTTTGATGCGCTTTCATTATTTTAAGTGTATTACAAACATCGTAAATTTCTATTTTTTTTTTTTATTTAACAGTGCAATTATAATAAAAATTTAAATTTAAAAACTATCGATTGCCTGTGTTTTTTCTATATTTTTTCATTTAACTGTGCAATTGCGATATAACAAAAATTCAAATTTAAAACCCTATCGATTGCATATGTTTTCTTTTGCTGTGTTCGATAGGGCCACCTTTTTTTGGAACAAGTTGGCAGTTTTCTCTTAGAGACGATTGCTATATCGATAATGATAACAACAACAGTGGCCCCATTCGACAGCACAAGCACGTTGCGGTGTGTGGCGCACTTTGAAAGAGTCTGTTTTGATTGTAGAATATTTGGAAAATTTAAAGTAAGATGACAAAGACAGCGTCAAAGGGGCGCAAGAAGCCGGCAGCTCGCTATTTTGAGACGGCAGCAGCAGTTAAACCCGAAGATGGAGAAGAGAAAACAACGAAACCAAAACGAAGACATCAAAAAAATTTTACAGGGGATTTTCTCAAAATTCAATCGCAAGAGAAAAGGAAAGTACTAAAGCGTAAACGCCCTGAAGATACTGAGAAACCCAAGACGCAAAAAATACCGCAGGAAATCTTGGAAAAATATTCACGTGGCGAAGCCGTCGACTCCACTGGCGTCAAGACGCGCCACTTTAAGGAGAAGCAGAAGCGCAAAGAGATCTACGTGGAATATGCCACAGAGCAGACAGCACGTACAGAGCTCTTGTTGCAGGAGACGCCTGGACAGTTGGAGGCTGATGAGGAGGAGACCACAGCGGAATATCGCCAAGCGGAGATTGTGGCCAATGTGGATCTGCAGTCGGCAGCGAAGCATTTCTCTCTCAAGCTCGACTTCGGGCCCTACACGATGCGCTACACAAAGAACGGGCGGCATTTGCTGCTGGGCGGACGACGCGGGCATGTGGCTGCCTTTGACTGGGTAACCAAGAAGCTGCACTGTGAATTCAATGTGATGGAGACCGTGGCCGATGTGCAGTGGCTCCACGTGCCCACCATGTACGCGGTGGCTCAGAAAGAATGGGTATACTTCTACGACAAGAAGGGCACCGAGCTGCATTGCGTCAAACGACTAACGCGTGTCAACCGAATGGACTTCTTGCCCTATCACTTCCTGCTGGCAGCCGGTAACAGTGCTGGCTATGCATCCTGGCTAGACGTCTCGATTGGAGAACTGGTTGGCAACTTCAATACGGGCCTGGGCGACATCAGGCATATGCGACATAATCCGGGCAACGGCGTCCTGTGCATTGGCGGCGGCAAGGGCGTCGTATCCATGTGGTCACCCAAGGTGCGCGAACCGCTGGCAAAGCTGCTCTGCCATCCCACAGCCATAACAACGCTGACAGTCGATCCAAAGGGCATGCACCTGGTTACCGCCGGCCTGGACCGACTGGTCAAGGTGTGGGACCTGAGGCAGTTGAGCGATAAGCCGCTGGCCATCTTCAACCTCCGTCTTCCGGCCAACGAGGTGGAGGTATCGCAGCGTGGCATGTTAGCGCTCTCGCAGGGCACCTACTTGGAGACCTACACGGATGTGCTCTCAGGCGGCGGCACTGGCCGCAAGAACATACTGCCCTACTTGCGCCAGCGCTGCGACGCCTTCGTGCATGGGATGCGTTTCTGTCCGTACGAAGACGTACTAGGCGTGGCCACGGCAAGTGGCTTCCAGTCGCTGCTGGTGCCGGGCTGCGGCGAGCCCAACTACGATGCGCTCGAGGACAATCCATTCGAAACGAGCAAACAGCGGCGTGAGCATGAGGTGCACGCGCTGCTAGAGAAGATACCGCCAGAGCTGATAACACTGGATCCACACGAGATAACCGGAGTGGATGCACCCACGCTGCAGGAGAAGGTCGATGCCAAGCGGCAGCTCTTCCACCTGAAGCCGCCGCGCATCAACATGAATCCGCGCCACAAGATGAAGGGACGTGGCGGCAGTGCCAAGGCGGCACGCAACAAGCAAATAGTCAAGGATCAACAGCGCAAGGTGAGACAACTTCTGATATTTCTTCATAAATTTTTGATACTCAAATTATTTTTATTTTCGTCTAAACAGGAGTTCATTGCCGAAGTGAGAAAGGCCAAGAAGGACGTCATCGCCAACCACGTCGTGGCAGGCGAGGAGACGACGGGTGAAAAGGTCAAGAAGCCAAAGGCCGTACGCTCTGTTCTGGATCGCTTTAAGCAGAAACCTCAGAAGAAACAGAAGCCCACAAACTGAATAGCACATTAGTTGCTGTTGATTTTATATAATAATTATATAGCTATTAATTTGAAATAACGAAATCCTAATACTAAGACAATTCAAACTATCTGAATAAGTCACTTGATGAATGTATATATATATATATATATATATATATATATGTCTATATAGACATATCCGAATCCTATGTACTGTACATAGCTAAAGAATAATTCGACCTATGTGAATCTAACTGAAGAAATAGCCTGTGTGTTGATGTGTCAATAATATGCAATTATATTTAGTCTGGGCTTTAAATGATATAACTAGGATCTATATATACAAGCTAACTGAGCTATATATGTGCATATACATATAAACATATATGAAATGGATTAGATGTAATGTCCTTGGGAAACAGTCTTGTAGAGACTTGTTGAACTGAAACAGTCAGCGTTAAGTCATCCGACGATAGCTTGATCATTTATTCATAGCTGAAAATGGACTTCAAGTAGCTGGCGATGCTCTCAGTTGAATTCTTCTCAACCTCCTTGAGCGTAGCCTGTAGCTGGTTAACATCGCCGCATTTGCGCGCATGATAGAATAGATTTAAGATGCGCTTCTGGTTCTCGAAGCGGCTTTCCTCCGAGCAGGAGTCGCCCGTCACAAGCAGCCGCTTCAGATTCGCGAACACCTCAGATGCGCTCTCCACGAGTGCCGTCATGAACACGACGTTTTGCTGGCAGCAGAGCGTGGACATCGCCGTCAAGGTGACATCGGCCACGTTTGGCTTGAGCAGCAGCTGCGGCAGATAGCTAAGAAACTTGGCAAACTGCTCCTCGGCACCGTAGCCCTGGTAAAGGTCAACGCGCTGCACGATCTGGCACAAGAGATTGAGCACCTTGGTAGTAATGCCCTCGCGAGTTGTGTATTGCTGGTCCACGTAGGCGTCGATGCAGGTCTGCATCACAGTGCCCATCCGATGGGCTTGCAGCTGCAGCAGTGATGCGCCATTGTCCAGCAGCAGGGCGCGCAGTGCCGCCACTAGACGCATCTGCTCGTCCGTTGATAGCGTCGCCAAGCGGCGCAGACATTGATGGATGTAGTACAGCAGGCAGCCGTAGTCCTCGCTCTGCTCGTCGTCCGGCTGCGGCCAGAAGTGACAGACAAGCTGGACCAGCGTCAAGTTCTGAGCAATGCACAATTCTCCGCCAGCCGCTGGAGTCCTCAGTTTCTTGGCCTTCTTGCCGCTCATGCTTTGTGCGCTGACTGCCAGCGGCATTTGCTGGTAAGGATAGTTGCTGTCCTGGAGAAAGATGCGCATGAAGCTGACTGCATAGGTCCGCCGCATCCAGTCACTCAGCTCGTGAGTGCTGTCTTGCTGCGTGGCTTCGTACTGGAGCACCAGCTGCCACAGCTGCGCCATGATATCCAGGATGACGTGCAGACTGGCTGCCGCGTCGGCATTGAGTAGCTGGTTGTGCTGTTGCTGCTGCTGCTGCGGGCGCACCTCGATCCAATTATCGTGGAGCAGCGGCATCAGCTGCTCCACATAGCCGAGCAGCTGCTCGTTCTCGGCCTTGCGCATGCGCTCACCCACGATGCTGTACAAGTCCCGGCTGTCCAGTGGCTGAGGGCGCAGCACATTGTAGTACTGCACCTTCGTGGCGTCATAATGAACGATGCGTCCCGCTGTGGTGGTTCTGCTGTCCGCCTGGCTGTTCTGTTGCAGCAGCGTGCTGAGGATTTGTTGCAGGCGCAGCAGCACTTTGGTGCGCCACTTGATCGTCGTCAGCTGGCCCTGGCCTAGGCGCACGGTGAGCAATCGATTCGTATGCTGTGTGTCGTGGCGTGTCCGCGATATCATGTCTATGAAGTTGCTTATGATGGTGGTTGCGCTGCGCTCGGCCAGAAGGCGCGAGGGAACACGCTGGAGCAGCACATCCAAGAGCAGTAGCGAGTCCTCCTGTATAGATGGCTGGACATGCGTCATGGCACAGCGCAAGTAGGCGGCGATGATGTGGAAGAAGGGCACAACAGCCTCCACGGGCAGCCCTTCGAGTAGCACATCGAGCGTTTTGAACGATTCGCGTCGCACTTCCTGCTCGATGTCCAAGGCACCGGCTGCTATGCCCTGCAGCAGCTCATTGAGATGACCAATTAGGTGACCGGCCTGGCCAGCTTTAACGGCATCACGCACATTGCGCAGCGCGTCCGTGCGAAACTTAAGATTGTGATGTTTCAGTCGGGATAGAGCCTCTTTCAAGTTCAGCTGGCGCTGGCCGTTATTCGCCGATAGAATAGATTCCTTGAGTTGCGTGCGTATTTCAATTTTGCGCACCTTAAAGTCTGTCTTGGTCACATTCAGTCCCTTGGGTAGCTTAGCGCCCTTCAACTTCACTTTGGCTTTTTCGGCACGAAGATTCTTCTTATGATGCCCGCCCATTTCAATGAATTGAAATTGAAGATCGAAACATGTGCTGCCGGCAGCACAGTGTGAAATATCACATATCGATTGATCGAACTATCGATATTTCTCAAAGTGAGTAAGTACAATAGCACTGCCACTATGCAATATTGCCACCCCATATACGGCTTGAGCGCGCAATTTGAATGACTCTTGCTGGTAGGCATATAAATGGATGCAGCAAATGGTGTAAATTGTGACTTTTGTATAATTTATGGCACTGTTTTTTGCACGAGTCATTGCTGCACCCCTTATGGAACTGGTTTAATCAGATTTAAGTAGTTCTGTTAATTGAAGGGCGTGTCTTTAATGACTCTGCCAGGCGATGGCAATTATATAACGTATCCTTGTCCAGCCAGCTAGCACATCCTGTGAGCTCACTAATTGTTTGCGTTTTACGAGCTCTTTGTCAATCAATTAATCAAGGCGTGTTTTTAAAGTTCCTTATTGTGCTGTTTGTTTTACTTTTGTAATTAGTTAAAAACGATACCAAATATCAGCTTAGCTCAGATCATTTCAGTCGACAAGCGTTTTGGTTTCAAGGTGAGCTGGTTACTTAGTTGGTTGGCTATCTTCTCAGAATGCCGGGAGGGTTCAAAGTGTGTGTATTAATAATTGCAAACAAATACATATATGCATAACGCCCACGGATCTTGTCCGCAAATCACATTCCTAGTATAAATTAAAAATTGTAGTGAACACGTATATATATTATTGTTGGCGTTATTAGCTTTAGTGTTTGGGTAAATGCACATTAAATGTGCAAAAGGGTAACGTGAAGAGACAGCTGCACACATTTATCATAGTTGATGGCACATTAGGTATTTGGCGACATTGGATCGATGCATTTTTGATAAAATGCAAATGATTTTCAATAATTGAGAGCCGGGTAATTTAACCCATCGACATAGTGTTAAATAATAGACCTCGTCTTCAGGGCTGCCAGCTGGACACGTTCACAACGGTTAATCACAATTGTACAAAGGCGTTCGCTCATCGTATCAAGGACGACGTGAGCAAAGTTTCGAAGGTTCTTCATGCACGCCTCATGAAATTGATAACGGCAAGTGACACGTCAGGCGGCTAGAGTTGCACAGATTTCGGCTCCCGACACATGCCACCAAAAAGGCAAACACAACAATAGCAACAACGAACCCGAAAGCAATAAGAACAACAACAACAGCAACAATAACTAATAGAAAAACAAACGGCCGTTAAGTCCGTTAAGATGCGTCATAATTGCTGGCAACTCTGTGCACTTCGTTTTTGGCGCGCTCTCCACTCGGCGGGTCGCTCGTCGCGACGTGCTGCCCGACAGCCGCTGCCTGCCTGCGACAATTCGCCGCATCAGTTGTAATCGAAGTTTGAACCTGCGCGGTCGTGCTTTGCTTTTTCGTTACGGCTGGCTGCCAGCGTCGTCGAGCCGCTGCAAAAAGCGTCCAATTCGTAGTAAGAGCTGCTTTCTAACTGTAAAAGACGAACGAATCCATTCATTAAGACGCTTTTTTGCTTCTTCTTCTTCTACTAATTGTTCGAACTTTGTTATTGCGTGTGTTTCGGCTAGTTTTTGTTTGCATTTTTTTTGGTTATTTTGTGTGCTTATTCCCATTGTTTCCAACAATTGTTATTTTTTTGTGCTGCGGTGCTCAAATTTGTTTCTTCAATGCAGCAGTATTTTTGTTGGTTTTTGTTTTAACAATAACAATAAAAAGAAAAACAGCCCAACAATAACAATTTGCCAAATTATTTTGTAATACAACAAAAACAACAACAACTATAAAGTGTAAACAAAGCTCAACCTACAGCAGCATCAGTCTACAAAGCAGAGAGAGAGTAACAAAAGAAGAGAGAGAGAGAGAGAGAGAGAAACAATTGATAACAACGGCGCCGCACGCGTGCAACAGTTGCAGCTGTAATGACAACAACAATAACAGCACCAGCAGCAATTCTATTAGCCAATCACATTGCTGTAAAGCCGGCGTTTCGAGCTTCACTTTCGACTAGCCGCTGGACATACACTTCATTTGCGTACGAACTTTTCTCGCGGTGTATTTTGCTGTGAATTTGGTTTCTACTGTGTTGGCAGGTAAGCTTTGTTTCATAATTACAGATAAACAACATCAACATCGTCAACATGATCACGTTTAATGCAATTGGTAAGCAATTGCAATTGTAAGTGTGAATGTATGTGAATGTATGTGAATGTATGTATGTATGTATGTATGTATGTATGTATGTATGTATGTATGTATGTATGTATGTATGTATGTATGTATGTATGTATGTATGTATGTATGTGTGTATGTATGTATGTATGTATGTATGTATGTATGTATGTATGTATGTATGTATGTATGTATGTATGTATGTATGTATGTATGTATTGAATGTGTGTGGCATTTCCGTTTGAATTTTTTTTAGCTAGAAAAAGCAGCCACTGTGGCTGCTTGCTGATGCATCGTTTCCAATCAAATGTGTCGCAACTTGCAACTCGCAAGCCAGCTCAGATCTTGCCAATGAGTTTTTTATGCTAGCCACAGCAAAAATCTAATGTTATACTATTGGTATATGTATGTATGTATGTATTTACATATGTATATGCAGTATGTACATACATATGTGGTTGCTCTTTTTCTATTGTTGTCGTTGTGGCAATTGTGCAGAGTCAAGTTTTAGCTTTGGCATTTTATAACGTCTCTGTCGCTTTGTGTGCCACAAATGTTGCAAGCTAAATATGTCTATAATTGTGTGCGATAATCTCATTAAACTTGACCCCCCAATAGCAGTAGCTGAAGGCGACTGGCTTGATTTCGTCTCTGATTCATAATCAACGCGCTTGATTGACAGCTCGCTCTGCCCTTCGATCTCCGACCAATTTGCATGCCACTGAAAACAGAACCAGAAACAGAATATCGCCTAGCGATTTACGTAGACGTGTGTATGTGTATGTGTATGGGTGCATACATGTATGTATGTATGTACATAAATCTCCGAGATCACTACTGAACGCTACTACAAATGAATCAGCCTCACGGCATCCAGAGCCAGCCTGATTGTTCGTCTCAGTGTTGGAAAAGGTGTTGACATCATAAATCTGTCACGAAATGTGTCAGAAATTAAAGTATATACAGCTATGTATGTACATCCAATGACAAGATATATATATATATGTATATATATATACATACATATGTATATTGTCCGTAGCTAATCAAGTTATTCTACTTTCCTATCTGATGTGACCATCGTTAGAGAACTTTGCACAGAGATCTCAGCTATTTTTGAAACTGCACAGTATCAAACTAGTATACTATACACATGTGTTCTAAGGGAAATAATCGGCTAGTAGCAAACTGAATGAGATGAAAGGTGCTCTGATATTAAAACTAATAATAATAGTGCCAATTACGACTTTAATATAAATAATGAGATAGAGTTTTCTCTACTCCTTTATTGGAGTGGAGACTCAGACCACTTGCCGTCTGTCTACCAAAACACATAATGTTTGAGAACATTATTGTATTGCACATTTGCAGTATTTTAGCATCGACATTATCTCCAGATCTTAGTGCCAATTTTAGGTGGGCGAGCCACTTCATCAGTAGCTCCAAGTACTGCCAAGGACTAACGACTCCAGCATCCTATACTGCAGTAAGAGCTTTATAAGCTTTTCCAATAGCTTCTTAAAAAGCCGACGCTGGCTTAGGGTTGCCCTTTCCTTTGTTGATGAGGAGAAGCCACTATGCGTTCAGTGTGATGATGATGATGATGACAACGATAATATTATTAGAAATTATATTTAATAATGCCAACATAATAATAGTAGTGAAAGCATATTTAATTTATAGTATTCTTAAATCACCTTCTAAATGCTATTTGTTTGCTTGTATGGCATGCGTTTCGCACATATGCTCAATGCTGTGAAGCTGTGACAATGAGTGTGGAAGGCACGTGTTTGAATCTGCTTTGCTAGCTCTTTTTGTGGGCTTGCAAAAATTTTCGTTGTATCTTTGGTCTTGGTCTGCGTTTTTATCGGCACATCCAGAACCGGAGATAGAGATGGAGATGATAGGGAGCTCGAAATAGAGATAGAGGCCGAGCCATTGGCGTCCAATTCCAAATGATGTCATGTATAAAACGAAACGAAAAAGAACTCTGCTCGGCACCAAAGAAAAGCTAACAACAAAAAGATTCAAAAAGAAGAATAACAAGTAAGAAAGCTCTAGTCGAGACTGCTCGACTACGAGATCCCCTGAACCCTTCAAGCAACAGCAAACACACACACATACACACGCAACACACATACATAGACACCCATAGGCGCGCACGCATGGGCTGCAGTGTGGGCTCACTATGGGAACTTAATTGTTTAATAACTTTTTTCTGGACGTACGTTCTTCATGAAACTTTTAGATTGTGTTTATATCATTAATATGCGCGTATGTGCCAAAGCTCAAGTTTCTGGTATTTGAAATATGCCTTTTACAAACTTATGGGTGAGGGGGTGGATATAGGGGTGGGAGGTGAAATTGAACAAAAATCGAAATTCTATAACGTGCATATCAATCTAAATTTAAAATTTGGATACTCTAGCTCTAAAGATGTAGGAGATATAATTTTATAACTGTCTTTCGATAAGGTTTTTTATCGATAAAAAAATAACTAGACGAGTTATCGATGTTTGGTGATAAACTCGATATGCGCGTGCTATATACGAGCATTTTAAAAAAAAGTTGAAGTCTCTAGCTTCTATATCTTCGGAAATCGACGCGTTCATACATACGGACGGACGGACGGACGGACGGACGGACGGACGGACGGACGGACAGACAGACGGACAGGGCTAAATCGACTCAGTTCGTCGCCCTGATCAAGAATATATATACTTTGTGGGGTCTGCCACGCCTCCTTCTCCCTGTTACATACTTTTAACAAAACCATTATACCCTGATTTCCCATTTTCAATGGGTTCAGGGTATAAAAACACAGGGAATCAACAAAATGCATAGTTATATTATAATAAATAAATTGTCATGCTGAAGTTTCAGCGCTGCTAAAAGTAATTTAATGCTTTGCCTCTTTGCTTCTTTTATCAGTTAACCTCTGACTTTAAATACCAATTAAGCTGCTCCCCATAGACTTGGCTAATTAAAGTTTAGTAATTAGTTTATATGCTCGCACACGTATAAACAAAGTAAATGTACGCAGACATACATACATACATACATGCGTACGTGCATATATTTGTGAACATATTAAAAAACTGTTTGCTGTAGACAAACGTTTCCGTAACGCAGATAAAGTCACGATAACCAACGCCAGCCGATCCACTCCACATTGTATCTGGAATCACCGTGTATGTGTGTATGTAGTCGTATAAACTTATCTGGATTCGGTTACTCGAATAGATCGGTAAACTCTCAATAAGAGATGCTTAACTAAGACAACAATCTGCTCCCATATAAAATCGGTAAATATCGATATGATTACAAATTTCTTGGAGATAAATAGTGATTTCAGCTATATTTGAGATATATTGTATATATTGTCCTATACCATATCTTTCAAACAGTGAGAGATAGATATACTAAATGTTAATGGCGTACATAAAAGATCATGGAGATAGAAGATCACGATCACGAATATTTTAGTCTGTCATGCTTACGTTTAGGTAGATATGCACATGTATGTAAGCAGTACATTAAATTATGGGTATACCATTTGAAAGACTACTCAAAATAAGAACAAAGTGCGTGTTCAATTTTTTGCAGTCTATATTATTATATCATGTTTATGATTTTTTTTATAGCTTTGTTAGAGCTCATTAATGTGAGCGATCTACAGTGTGTGTCACTGAAAATCGCAAAGCTAATAAGTATCTAATAAGTAAACAACATTTTTATAAAAAATATCTTTTAAAAGGTAGATAATATAAAAACAGGAGCTGCTTAATTCAATCAAAGTCCGGGGATTCTAAATTTTTTCCAATTGAGCTTAATAGAGAATGTATCTGGAGGTGTATTTAGTGATTTTCTGCTAAATTTATATAATTTAAAAACTTCACTTAAAAGCCATGAATCAGACATAATTTAAAGAACGTGTGCTTAATAGACCTCGAAGTACCATTCAGTATATAATAAAATTAATTTTTAAAAACAGTACAGTCCGAAATAAATTAAGAGTGCAGGCTTCGTAACAGCGGCTATCATGCCAGAATGGCTTGCAACAAGCCCTATTTTAATGAACGCAACAGGCCAAAACGATTGAAATTTTGTCAAGAGCGTCTAACTAAGTCAAACAAGTTTTGATTTGATGTTTTTTTTTCGGATGAGTCGAAATATAACATACTTACATCTGATGGCAACCAAATAGTGTGGAGAAAACCGAATACTGAGATAGATGCTGCAAATCGGCTCCAAGTTAAATTTTAGTTTTATAATTAAATAAACATTTTTAGAATGGTTGATTCATACACTGCATTTCCCTACAATTTTTATTTATACAAAGTGCTGCTGTAATAATCGTTCTCTTATCGTATATATTTATTCCCCTCATGTTCTTCTCAATTGTTTATTGTTCTTTATGTACAATATTATTATAATAATAATGTAATATTATAATAGACTTGATATGGAAATGGTTTGGGCTTTGCGCAGTTTTGTGGATTTAAATTCCGCATGACACATACAGAAATGTGTCGCCACAAGAGCAGCTGCCATCTATGAAGAAATGTCAAAGCTTCAATGAGAAGGCTTGTCGTACTTAATTAGCAAATATTCTTGAAAGATGCAATGCTTCATGATAAAAAAAAGTCTATTGCATTTTAAGAAAGCTTAGAAGAAATTCAAATAGATGTACAAATAAATACAAAATAAATAAATTAAAATAAATAAATATAGAAATGCTAAGAACTAATGTTTGTTTTACATTGGTTATAAAGTATGTGAAGGGTTCACTATCGCTATTTTTACCTGCCCGCTTGATGCCCATTTACTTGCGCAAAACTTTTTTTTAGGGTTAGATTTTCTATAATCACACTACTTGCTCATTGTTGATACTTAAACAAATTGCAAATAAAAAAAACTTAAAGCTTCGTAATAAATGTTAATGCACTCATATGAGTGCATTTGTCAAAGCAGAAGTCTTTGAAAATTACACATTTTATTATTCATTACGTGGATCTGCACAGTAATTCTTAAACCCTTAGCTCTTAAGATGTAAAAGCCAAAAAGTAACCTAGCTCTCACACCTCACCTTGTCGCTCTGATCAAGAATATTTGTATATACATACATACTATGTACTTTACGGACCTGCAACTCCTCGTGTTGGTAACATACATTTCAACAAAATCCAGGATATAAATATTAAATTTATATTGTAGGGTCAGGTATACAGACTTAAACCTTTTTTAAACCTCTTTTTATACCCTGAACCCATTGAAAATGGGAAATCAGGGTATAATGGTTTTGTTAAAAGTATGTAACAGGGAGAAGGAGGCTAGGCAGACCCCATAAAGTATATATATTCTTGATCAGGGCGACGAACTGAGTCGATTTAGCCATGTCCGTCTATCCGTATGTTTGAATGCGTCGATTTCAGAAGATATAGAAGCTAGAGACTTTTTTTAAAATGCTCGTATATAGCACGCAGATATCGAGTTTATCACCAAAAATCGATAAATCATCTCGTTATTTTTTTTATCGATAAAAAACCTTATCGAAAGTCAGTTATAAAATTATATCTCCTACATCTTTAAGGCTAGAGACTCCAAATTTTGAATGTAGACATATGCATTTTATAGAATTCCGGTTTTGTTTATAATTTACCCCCACCCTTATATTCACCCCCTCACACTCACCTTTGTAAAAAGCGTATTTCAAATACTACAGAATTGAGCTTTGGCAAATACACGCATAGTAATGATAAACCCACAATCTGAAAGTTTCATGAAGAATGTACATCCACAAGAAAAGTTATTAAACAATAAATTTCCCATGGTAAGCCCACACTGAAGCCCATGCGTGCTTATGCGTGCGTGCCTATGAAAGTCTATGCATGTGTGTCCGCGTGTGCATGTGTGAGTGTGTGTGTTTCTTTTGTAAGCAGAAAGACGCGAAGAATTATTGAAATATCAGTTCTCCGAAGGGTTCAGGGGATTTCCTAGTCGAGCAGTCTCGACTAGAGCTGTCTTACTTGTTACAATTGTATTACTCATATATGCTTATATACCGTATCGCTTAGAATGCAGTCTAAAAATAACATCTATTGTTTTTTTTTTGCAACGGAATGTTCGGTATTTTGACTAATGGGTACCCTTGTCTAATAGGGTAAAGCAACTTATTTATTAAGTAGGCTTTATTAAGCAGTGCCTCAACGGAACTAATCGGAAAAGATTGGGTCTTCAATTGTTGCATATCTCAACTTAAGGCTATATATAAATTGTAAAAGACCTATATGTCCCACAGTAGAAGACGATCATAAGCGACACTGAAAGATTCAGATAATACTTTATATACTTATAATTAAAAAATAAAAAAAGAACACTTTTTAGCCTTAACTCGATATTCAAACTAATTCTAAGCTATGTAATTTGATCGAATATTAAGCACCTGACTGTTTATGTCTAGATTAGAGTCTATGTATATACATGTATATATGTACATATACATATACTTTGCTTATGAGTAATGCTGTGAAAGTAATGTGGTGTGTTCCATTTGTAGCTTTTGGTTCTGTTTGCGATCTTCGTTAACGGTTTCAGCCGCTCGTTCCAAGTCTAGCACCAAAAAACAAAGATAAGGCATTCACTAGATAGTTGAGGGAGCTACAACTTCATATTCTGCAACCAAACAATTAGTGAGATACACATTCATACAGACATCTATATACCATATCTCTTTATCTCCATATACACACATGTATATTTGTATGTATGTACATACATATATAAAAACATATATCTAAGTACAGCTCTCGCTGAGTGCAAACAAATTACAAAACGCAATTTTAACAGTCGAGCAAATTACTCAATAAACAGAAAACTTGACAATGGGTCAATAGCTCTGTCCGAGATTGCGACAGATGCATCCGAAAGTTAAAGGAAACTTAACCTATATCTGGAGGCTATTTTAAATAAGTTACAAAATAAATATTTACATGCTTATTTATTGGGAGATATATATGTATATGGGTATATATGTATGTATATATATACATACATATATTAGATTCTATTCCATTTCAAGCAAAACAAGTAAGAACGTTGCAGTCGGTTGTTACCGAGTGCGGAATACTCATTTATATCACATCAGCAGTTTAATAGCTAAGTTTCGGTTTGCCACGCCCCACTGAGCGTAGACACCTCATTTTTGGCCAGTTAATAGAACGAGCAAACGGTAATCTAACTGCAATTTGAATGCTTACAGTCCCAAAATATGAAAAATACAGGGTATTTTTTGATATGCCACGCCCCTAAGAACGCGTAACAATTATTTTTAGGGCATCGATAGAGAAGGTTGCCAGTAACTTAACTATCCCAATTTGAAGCTTGTAGCTCTTATACTTTAGAAGATAAAAAGCCAGTTTTTGGCCAGTTCTTAGAACGAACTAACGGTAACCTAATTGCAATTTGGATGCTTACGCTCCAAAAATGTTAAAATTACAGGGTATTTTTCGATATGGCACGCCCCTAAAAAGGCGTCACAATTATTTTTGAGGCATCGATAGAGGCCGTTACCAGTAACTCAACTATCCAAATTTGAAGCTTCTAGCTCTTTTACTTTAAGAGATATAAGCTTTTGAGGTTTGCCACGCCCCCTTTGGGCAGAGATTTGTCCACCATAGCTTGTTGGACTGGTATACTGCGAATATATACCAAATTTCAGGTCTCTAGCATCAATAATGCCTAAAATATAGCCAAATTTAAAAAATCACTATATGTTCAGGTCCGATTTGCTACGCCCCTAGTAGGCGTGGATATATATTTTTATACCCTGAACCCATTGAAAATGGGAAATTTGGGTATAATGGTTTTGTTGAAATGTATGTAACAGGCAGAAGGAGGCGTGGCAGACCCCAAAAAGTATATATATTCTTGATCAGGGTGACGAGCTGAGTCGATTTAGCCCTGTCCGTCTGTCTGTCCGTCTGTCCGTATGTATGAACGCGTCGATTTCAGAAGATATAAGAGCTAGAGACTTGAACTTTTTTAAAATGACCGTATATACAGCGCGGATATCGAGTTTATCACCAAAAATCGATAACTCGCCCCGTTATTTTTTTATCGATAAAAAACCTTATTTGAAAGACAGTTATAAAATTATATCTCCCACATCTTTAAAGTTAGAGTCTCCAAATTTTAAATGTAGACTCGAATGTATTTTATAGAATTTCGGTTTTTGTTAAATTTTACTCCCACCCTTATATCCACCCCCTCAACCACAAGTTTGTAAAAAGCGTATTTCAAATACTAGAGAGCTGAGCTTCGGTACATACACGCATATTAATGATATAAACACAATCTAAATGTTTCACGAAAAAGGTACGTCCACAAAAAAAGTTATTAAACCATTAAGTTCCCATAGTAAGCCTACACAGCCCATGTGTGTTTATGCGTGCGTGCCTATGTGTGACTATGTATGTGTGTTTGCGTGTGTATGTGTGTGTTTGTATAAGCAGAGAGACGCTAAAAATTATTGAAATGGCTGTTGCTTGAAGGGTTCAGGGGATCTCGTAGTCGAGCAGTCTTGGCTAGAGCTTTCTTACTTGTTTCATCAGTCTTTATAGAATCATAAGATTAGTTCACGTGCAAAATATTAGCATTCTAGAGTGAAAACTCTAGGAGATACAGTTTTATCCGATTTGCCACGCCCCCAATTGGCGTAGATATATCCACCATAGCTTGTTGGACTTGGGTTGTCAACGCAGATCTACATACCGAATTCTCTTCAACTAACATGGTTTTTGGTATATCGGAAAATGCATTTTCCGATTTTCCACGCCCCTAGTGGGCGGATCGGGAAAATTTTAGCACTTTATAAATCGGAGCTATATACGAGTATATGTTCCAAATTTGAAGTCCCTAGCTTCAATAGCGCCGAAATGAACTGAGTTCATACGGACAGACGGACAGACGGACGGACAGCAAGACGGACATTGCACAAAACCAATATACTAATTCACTTCGTGAATGAGTATAATAATTTATTTCGGGAATGAGTATAATCAGTCTTTATAGAATCATAACTTTAGCTCAAGTGCAAAATTTCAACGTTGTAGCTTTAAAACTCTAGGAGATAACGTTTTATCTGATTTGCCACGCTCACAATAGGCGTAGATATATTCACCATAGCTCGATGGACTTACATACCAAATTTCAGCTTTCTAGTATGATTTCTGGTATATCGGAAAATGCATTTTTCGTTTTGCCACGCCCCTAGTGGGCGGATCGAAAAATTTTTAAAAGTTTATAAATCGGAAATATACACGATTATGTGTTTCAAATTTCAAGTCTCTAGCTTCAATAGCGCCGAAATGAACTGTGTTCATATGGGCAAACGGACCGACAGCAAGACGGACATTGAACAAAACCAGTATACTAATTCACTTTCGTGAATGAGTATAATAAAAGTATTTTATGACGACGTATAATCAAAATATATTATATTTATTTATTTTCGTATCAGACATATAATCCAAATGTTCATTTAAATATTTATAAAAAGTATTTTCAATAAATAAATATATATCTTCATGGAATATATACATAAATACGTTTTTATGCTGCTATATAAACATGTGTATATAGGTTGGCTAAACGCTTTTCATATATACCAAAACTATACATACATATATACATATATAACAAGTAAGAAGACTCTAGTCGAGACTGCTCGACTAGGAGATACCCTGAACCCTCCATGCTGATATTCCAATCATTCTGCACACATACATACACATGCATCCACCCGCACGCAAAGGCCCGCGCTCTGCTAACTGCGCAGTAAGCAGCGACTGCGCTTGGGCTGCGCTGCAGTGTGGGCAATATTATGAGAATTTATTTGTTGAATAATTTCGTTTGTAGACATACAATCTTAATAAAACTTTCAGAGCGTAATCATAATGTGTAAATCTGTGTACATTCCAAAGCACAAGTCTCTAGTTTTTGATATACGTTTTTTACAAATTGTGGGCGAAGGGGGCATGGTATCCAAAATCTGTAAATTACAAAATGTGTGTATCCATCAAATGTATATACACAGTAAATGTATACACACAGTGAAGTCTCTAGGTCTAATAGTGTTCAAATAAGGCTGAAAAAACAATATCAATTTATCGATTATCCTCGATAAAAAGATATCGAATGAGCTATCGAAAAAGTATGATAAACTCGTACTGCGTATGGTATACACGAGTATGCATACAAAATTTCAGCACTCTAGCTCTTATAACTTCTGAGATCGACGCACTCATACGGACGGACATGGCTATATCGACTCAGCTCATCGTCCTGATCAAGAATATATATAATTTATGGTGTCTGCGATGATTCCTTCTGCCTGTTACATACATTTCACAAAACCATTATACCCTGATTTCCCATTTTCAATGGGTTCAGGGTATACAAATTTAGATAATAGTATGTATTTATGTATACATCATATATATTGAAATTATTTTTCAAATAAAAATCGAATATGAATAAAATTTGTGTATTTACTTAAAAAGGTCCATAAGCTAAAGCTAAATACCGAAAAAACTGAGTTTGTATCGACAAAAGCAATGAACTTTATATTTATATATTTTATTTTTTAAGTACCTATAGTCGCCAAGAGACTTTTAAGCAGACGGGAGAAAAGACGGGTGAGCCGACATAGCTGGATTAAGTCAACTCTTCATCCATAAAGATCACGAATATATGTATATCTTTTCTACCCTGTATATTCATATGCATAATCTTTATGGAAAACAATAGTTTAGATGATTAAACACTGCGCATCTGCCTATCTCATCGAAGCTATGAAAGCTTGCTAATATTAGCTAGCATATGACGCTATTATTTAAGGTATGCTATTAATCCATGTCATAGCAATACATACACTACATAGTTCATGAATAAGATATACGACTCGTATCCTAAATATATTGTTGACTTTAATGGGACAGAATGTTTATACATTCAAATCAACTTTGATGCTGTTTAGTAATCAAGAAAATGTTTCTTTTTCGAGATGGATTTCGACATTAATTGAAAGCAAAAATAAAACAAATTTTGCTTACTATTCCCACAACTATTTGGAAAATATCGTATGCACTACTATTAAACAGCTCCATGTGATATGCGATCTAATTGTTTACAGCTCCGTATGCGATTGATAGTAAGACAATGAGAGGCATTGATTGATAGCAGCCGGGCAGACAGTCCAGAACCTAGAGACAATGGGGGAAGTTAAGAGTAGCCCGGCGAAATCACTGCGTAGTCCACTGGCTACGGCTCCCTAGCCACGGCCCACTGCCCCACTGACAACGATGAAAAGTGAAAGTGAGGGGAAAAAACGGTCTCACCGAAGTTCGTCGTGTGGCGTATGGCGTATGGCGGACAACGCATGGCGTACAACCGACAATCAGGCAATCGAACAATTGAACAATTGGAGCCCTGTGGACACAGGACAACAGCAAGCAGCGAGTGCACGCCACAACTAGGACATGAACGTCGATGAGAACGAGGTCCTCTGCGCTTCGGTCAGTGTCAAAGGCACTGAAACCATTCAGCCAAACTCGACTGTGGGCGGGCAGAAGGGGCGATGGGAATCAATGTCGTGGCCAAGCGGCGAAAAACAATAACAATGGAAAACGTGAAATCATAATGTTCTCTTTGTATTTAAGGTCTTTAAATACTATACATAGGGATTTCCGTGACGAAGTGTTGAAGCTGAAGAACTACGAAAACATTTTGTTTTATTTTTATTTTATAAGCTAAAGTTCTTGAGACATAGACTATTTCTAAGATTGTTGTTGTAATACTACAGTAACAATCTTGGAAATCTTGGTTTGATAAAGAATAATGAAATAGCGAAAGAAATATATTTATACATACATATACATATATTATTAATAGAAATAATAATTAATAGTTAATTCCATAAGTAATAGATAATTTAATTTGCTATTGTAATGCAGTCAATAATATATATTACATTGATGACTCAATGAGAAGGTATGATGATTCCCTATGTTGAGTTCTCATGTGTTCTAAGACTATTCGAAAATCATTTCGAAGCATTTAGACTTTAATGGAAAGGTAGATACGTTTATAAATATGTATAAGGCATATGTGTTCGTATATTAATCTTTAAATATGAGCTGGGAACGAAGTGTTTAATGAAATGTGTGTAGAAACGGAGGTGGAAAGAACAGCATATGCGGCGAGGGATATGAAAAATCGAATAACTGTCGAGAGTTGGCCAGTGGGCGTTCGTCTCAGAGCCGTTGACGGGTGGTCAGTTATTATTACAGTTATTGCTGGCGTGTCCTGGCGTAGCATGGCATAGCGTGTCCTGGGTCAGTCGACTGACGTTCGCAATGTGTGTTTTCCTAATGGCTCGTGCGCGACTAAATGCTTTGCTGCTTGACCAATTGAGCAAATGACCAATTGATTGACCAAGCAGCCGAGCAGCCAAGCAACCAGCTAGCCAGGTGGCTAGACGGTCGCGCCAAGCGGCTTCTTGTTTCCAAATTACATTACTTGACATTTCTGTACAGCTTAAGCATATACAAATCCTGACCCTGACCATGGCTCTTCTCTGTATCGGTGGCGTCTGGAATTCACGTGCGGCATGAACGGCCTAATTGCAATTTGAAATACCAAAAAGAAAACAAAGAATGCAATGTCCAAATATGCATCTAATATGCGAAAGTAAGCGAGTTCAACCGACTGTTTAATACTCATTCAGATGCCCAAGATTAGGAAGCAACTTAAGCCTAGGGAATATGGATTTATCTGAGTTTGTAATATTGCTATTAGATATTTTAATGAAATGCCAAGAGCCTAGAAAAAACATGAAACGAAAGGACTCTATACGTATGGTCTTTAGTTCGCTTGAATAAGTATTCAATGCAAATGAATGTTGAATGTCAATATTGGGTCTGGAATATGAATGGCAATGCGAATACTAATCGTATAAGCAAATTGATTCATCGTAGCTCTAATTGCATTGTTCAATACACTTTCACTCTCAGCTCTCTTTTATTTACTCTATACATGCCCTCATTTCTCTCTCATTATATTTCTCTCTCGGTCTGTCTATCTGTCATTTACTAACACTCAAATACATATTCATAGCTGCTGTGTTTACGCTCACATATCCTTACATGTCTATGCATGCATGCATATAACCACAAGTACATACAGCCTTTTCATACACACACAAACAAACAAACAAATACACGTAGGTGTCCATTAATATGATGGCCAACAGGCATTTCGTATGGACTGACTTAACTCAAACAATCGCTCGGATGTCATTCACAACAAACATTACCTAAGTTGACATTCAGTCAATGTCGCAAATGGATTGCCCCAAAACAGTTCACAGTGGTGCAAAATGCAATAGCGATAAAAAAAAACAACACGAAGTTTACTTCTTGGTGAAATTACATTACAATCATCGTTAGCTTTAATTAATTACGATGACATTCATAGTCCTTGTTAATGCTAAACGCTACTAAAAGTGTTTCATTCGACGATACCACTTATTTAGTTCTCCTTTTCGATCCACTGGGCGAAAATAGAATAGTTGTATATATTGTATATTATATTATTATGTGTATATATATTTATTTATCCCCCCCCCCCAGCAATCCGAGTTTATCTATTTAAATTGAAGTCCATCTTTAGTTATCTGAGCAAATATATAAATTCTAACAATTTATACAGTGCTTCGCTATAGAAGTTCCACTTTCCGTAATTCACACAAAGTGAGAAATCTGGGTATATTCAAGCCGGATATTTTCTCCTAGGGCCATTGTACATGATTTTCCTGATCGGTACTACCAAATGACAAGGTGGCAACGCTGTACTTACATATATAATCAAGTCAAAAAGTTACATCTAACTTCAGATACTTAGTTAGCTCAGATCTAACTTACTAACTTGTAAAAGAAATAAGTAACATATCCGAATTCGGACCTCGTAAATACATATTTACATTAGAATCGTGGAAGTAGTGCTGATCGAAGCCTACATTCCGAAAACCTTAACTCGTAGTCAAATAATAAATATTCAATTGACAATGTTAATGCATTGCAAATCGTTCTCAGATCTTAAAGATCGTGGAAATTCATTCAATTGAATAAATCTCAGAATTTATTGCAAAACAAAACAGATTTGTTTTATTTACTCAACAGCTTCGGACCAGTGTGCAAGTTAATTAAGGAAATTTGCTAAAGCGTTGACACTGTGCGTAGGTGTCCGTCCTGTATACCCTGTAACAATCGAAATTACTACTGGGGTATCCCGTCTGCGTGCTAGTTATTATTTACTTGACTTTCTCTTTGCTCTTTCGTTGCTTTTGGTGTTTTCGCGTGCTTTGTATATGTCAGGGCTTTTCCCATGGAAACATCCTTTGCTATCAGCTGCTGTGGATCGCACCGGTCCCCTGGGGAGTCGCGGGAGGCAGCTGTACCCTTAGCTGGTCTCTGTCACTGTCGCCGTCCTAGTGATAGATAGGCCGCACGCAACTGTGTGCGGCGCACGCATCACGCAGCTGGGCAACCCAATTTGGAGCCATCGGACAATCACTTGACAGTCTGGTATAACTCATTCTGGGTGCCGAGCGACAATTGGTGGCCCCTCGTTTCTGCGGCTCAACAAGTGGCTGCCAGAGCGGGCTGACAGGCAAACACCTTGGCCGGCAGTCGTAGGCTAAATGGTTAACGCACCTGTGCGTGTCGCACGGATGAACCCGAAACTCAAATTTCAGCTTTACCTCTCCTCACTAGCAATCAATTTTTAATGAACAAATCAAAAATATGCTTTATCTATAAATATACATACATATATATATATATATATATATATACATGCATAAAATATAGTTATATGTATGAAGGAATGTTTTTCATTTCAATTACCATAGCACCAAAGAATTTTCTTCATGTAGCAAGTGTAGCGTATGTGGTAGCTTCGCGTACCACATGAGCTTGCAGACATTGCTACAGTAAATATTAATTGCTATGGAATAGCCAGAAACGGACGGACGGACGACGGACGAAGAGGCAGTTAACTATGCTGAGACTAAATAGACTTTGTCGTTAACTACATATAGAAAATGTGAACAATATCTAGTTGAACGAAAATCCTAAACTCAAATGAACTTATATCCGTATAAATTATAGTTGTAATGGAAAATCTGTCGATATTATCTACAAATTACAGTATGCGATGAGAAATCACGTTTTTATAAAATTTCTAAAGAGATTCATATAAATTGTATATATATACAATTTCAATTTTCAATTTACATTTTGATATATAGTTCGAGTGGTATATTATATTCAATAATGGATGACTACATTGATAAGATTGTGTAAGATAAAACTATTTCATTCAATTCATTTTATCATAGGTTATATATCAATTAGAGAAGCTATTTGGTTATCTTGATCATATTGTCTTAGTAGCGATTTTTGAGATAAGTTTTTTTTAATAGTCTGATAAATTTATCATAGGTCTCTAGCGTTCGAGAATAACGTTTTTGATGATATTCTATGCCCCTAGCTGGCTACACATTAAATAATGAATAGTAGATCTGAATAGGGTACACTCAGCGTTTTAAGTACTTATACATATAGCTGTATAATCTAGATTTCTCTTGCTTCAAATACAGACTATATGTCTGTATGTGTGTATGAGTTTTGCCACCTGTAGTAAGCTAAGAACCCAGGAATTCGTACACAAAAGCCAACGAATAACTATTCCAAGTATTGTTAGCTCAACCCCCTGTGTTTTTTATACCCTGAACCCATTGAAAATAGGAAATCAGGGTATAATGGTTTTGTTAAAAGTATGTAACAAGGAGGCGTGGCAGACCCCACAAAGTATATATATTCTTGATCAGAGCGACGAACTGAGTCGATTTAGCCATGTCCGTCTGTCCGTCTGTTTGAACGCGTCGATTTCAGAAGATATAGAAGCTAGAGACTTCAACTTTTTTTTTTTAAATACTCGTATATAGCACGCGGATATCGAGTTTATCACCAAAAATCGATAACTCACCTCGTTATTTTTTATCGATAAAAAACCTTATCGAAAGTCAGTTATAAAATTATATCTCCTACATCTTTAAAGCTAGAGTCTCCAAATTTTAAATGTAGACTCATATGCATTTTATAGAATTTTGATTTTTGTTATAATTTACCCCCCACCCCTATATCCACCCCCTCACCCTCACCTTTGTAAAAGGCGTATTTCAAATACTAGAGACTTGAGCTTTGGCAATTATACGCATAGTAATGATAAAACCACAATCAGAAAGTTTCATAAAGAACGTACGTCCACAAAAAAGTTATTAAACAATAAAGTTTCCATGGTAAGCCCACACTGCAGCCTATGCGTGTTTATGCGTGCGCGCCTATGTGTGTCTATGTGTGTGTGTCTATGCATGTGTGTTTTTCTTTTGTAAGTAGAAAGACGCGAAGAATTATTGAAATATCAGTTCTCCGAAGGGTTCAGGGGATTTCCTAGTCGAGCAGTCTCGACTAGAGCTTTCTTACTTGTTTTCGATCACGGACATCATTAAAACATCGGCATTGGCTGCTTGGATACGAAATGATTGCAAATCGATTTCTTAAGTGTCCAGGTAAAGGGAAGCCAAAGGCTAATGCTTATCAGTCGGAATTTATAGTAGAGAGTCATCTTCTTTATTTCTTCAGGTATTATTGAATACCAAAGGACACTTGCACACACACACACACACACATGCACACGTACACATATACGCGTACACATACACACGCACATATACATATACACACCCACTCATGTATGCTTACTGCGCAGTAGCTGCGCTTCGGTTGCAATAAGGGCTTTAACATGGGAAGCGAATTGCTAAGTAGTTTTTGTTGTAGATAGGCAAAATTCCGATGTATTTACCAATGCACAAGTGAAATAGGTTTTTCGTACTCATTCGATAAAGGGAAATGGGTATATTGGCTTTGTGCAGTGTTCGTCTTGCTGTCCTTTCGTCTGTCAGTTTTGAAACTAGATAAACTTGCAAATTTTGGAGCATTTCCTCGAGTAACACCTTCGCATTGTTTTAGATCCGCCCATGGGGTACAGGAATAATTCTAAATTTTTTAATTTTACAGAATTATACAAATACATTTAACATATCATATTAAGGATCTAAGAACGCGGAGTCCATACGAACGGACACAACGAATAAAGACTATATATGGTTGAGGAATGCTTTTGCATTTTTGTAATGTCACGCTTATTTTTACAAAAGGAATCCGTGAGCTTAGGGTATACACAAAACTCTACTTTCAGCTAAGTCTTATATAAGCTGCATAGGTAATTGAATATACATAGCTGCAAATCAGATTTTTAATTTGAAGAATTTTCACGTTGACAAAATTACAAAATCCTTTGTTTAATGGTAAGTCGTTTCTGTAGACATCCTTGTTAACGATTAACATTATGTATTGTGCTTTAGTTGATCGCCGTCCGAAGCTGATCTGGGAACTGAAAGCCTTTTCACAGCTGAACTCTATGTACGTAATTATTAAAGAAGTAATAGGATCTACCAAGGCAATAGCAAGTCATTATTAATGCTTATGGGCCCAAGACAGACTATATAGGCTATATTTAACGGGCTATTTTAGTGCACACTGGCACACTTAGGCGGCCTGGTCAATTGGAGCTATCAACAGTATGTAGATATGTGGGAAACAATTACCTTTGCCGCGCCATTCACTGGGAAAATGTGTGCTAAATTATTTATGCAAGTTCCGATTGTAGCTCCTCTCGCTCTCTGTTGTGATCAATTTGCACGTGAGCAGGCACCCGGCATGGTGCTATTAATCAAACGAAATCAATTGAAATTCAAATGCAAATTGAAATTGAAATTCAAATTCAAATTGAATACATAGCATTCAATTTGATTCGTTGCACTGCAGCTGTACCATAGTATACACAAAAGGGATAAACGATATAAATGGCTGCTCTTTCAGCGCACTTAGAAATTTCACGTAATTCCTATTCAGTCGTTCCTAACACCTCTTTGGATACCCACCTCAAAACAGATAATAAAATGTTTTCGATTTTGGTTTCGTTCGACTTCTTTCAATAACTATATAACAGTCCAGGTCCAAGTCATATTTCAAGTGTATGTTCTAAGTCCACGTCTTTCGATCGGAAATGCCCGACTAGAAGTTACTCTGAGCCTCCTTCCTTCTAGACACAAACACAAATACACTCACATACACACACACACACACACACACACACACAGAACAGCCATCCCACCCAAGCTTGGGGCTTAGGAGTAATTTTGTTATTTAAGCTTGTCTATGTATATATTTATCTCACTAAGAAGATTCAGGTTTCAAGTTTGTTTGAAAAAGATTTATAAAAATTCTAAATATTTATAATCCACGTACTCATATCGCATAGAAAAGAAACGTTACCTAGAACTCTTATTGCAGCCAGGTGTAAGTTTAATTAGACTAATACATGGGCAAACAGATATGGCTAGGTGAGCTCAGCTCATACAGCTCGTACCACGCTCTTTACCGCCAGTTACATACACTTGCAAAAGACCGATATAGCCAAAACTTTCGTTCAAGCAGTATGCTACCGTCTAAACCAGATTTTATTCAAATACAAATATTTCAAAAAATTATAATTCGTTTTATTACGAATGGGTATGGTTAGAAAAAGGGGTCGGCCCAGGTGCCTCGTGCCATCGACCCAAACTCCAAACATGGGTAGCTAATGATGGAAACTGCTTATTAGAGTCCTCGTCGCAGTGTAGGATTGCGCATACGACTCGTGTAACATGACACAGATATGTTAATATACAGATGTTAGCCGCATTATTGGGTAATTAGGCCAGAAATAACGGTTTAATAATAGATGCATATACGAGTGGGGGAGCTTCTTAAGCCATGAAATATCCCACAAGATCCCTAGCCATAAATCTAATAATTTCATACACTGTGCGTCGCCGGCCTGGGCAAAAGCTAATTAGTTCTAGTTCAATAAAACTCAGACTAAACACATTTATTTGGCTTTATAGGCAATGGTTGGGATTGATTGCGAGTGCCACAAATGCTGGCCGATTAGTTCGGATGGATTACATATTTATTATAATCGCATAAAGCCCTCTCTCCCTCTCTTCAGCTTTCTTGATTTAATCGTTCGCACTTCGATAGACTACTCACAGAGAGGTAATGGCTAATATCAAAATAATTCAGCAATCGATGCAATGGAATTCACATCATTATTTCAATTGTAGCAAAATTGGCAGTCGCTAGGGTTCGACCTCGAAATACCCAATATACCGTTGAATGCTGAACTAATGTTCATTTGGTTCTTGATTCAGGCATTATCGAGGATAATCGATAAATTTAAAAATGTTTTATCAACTTAATTTTTACTGTGTATATGCAATTGACGGATACACACATTTTGTAATTTACAGATTTTGGACACCACGCCCCCTTCGCCCCCCAATTCGTAATTCAAGTACAATTCGTTTTCAAGTACTAAAGACTTGTGCTTTGGAATGTACTCGCATTTACACAATTTGATTACACTCTGAAAGTTTCATGAAGATTGTACGTCTACAAACGAAATTATTTAACAAATAAATTCTCATAATATTGCCCACACTGCAGTGCAGCCCAAGCGCAGTCGCTGCTTACTGCGCAGTTAGCAGAGCGCGGGCCTATGCGTGCTTGTGGATGCATGAATGTATGTATGTGTGTATAAAAGAAATGTATGATGATTTGAATATCAACTTGGAGGGTTCAGGGTATCTCCTAGTCTAGCATCTCGACTAGAGCCTTCTTACTTGTTTTGTGTTTAATTTTCTTGGGCTTTTACGCATGTACATATGTATGTATGCATCTATGTATGTAAGTGCCGCGATTACTCACCTTACATATGTATGTATGTACATACGTACATGTATGTTTATGTAAAATATGCGTACAAATAAAAATATACCCATTATAAGTAAAAATAATATATGTATGTACATATACATATGTACGTAAATATGTATGTATGTATTACGCATTACTCATACTATCCCATTTCAGTATTTTTGCAATATCTTTTCACATTCACATCTCATATGTATACATACATATGTACATACATGTATTTATAATGCTGTTGCTTGTGAAGCACATTTACTGTTCGACGTCGGCAAATGCCTCGTGGTCTCTAAATCTCTCTCTTTCTCTTTCCCATATGCAGTCCCTGTGTGTTTCAGGTGTGCTTGCACTCGTTGTCATCTCGCGTCGGCTTTATTAAGCTTGGCGCTTTATTTTGCTTTTGACGCTTTCCTAGACATTGTTTTATCGGTTGTTTTGATTTACTTTGCGTCCGCTACTATTTGGCTTGCTCACACTTGCGGCTACCGCATGCTTGTCATTCACATGTTTTGCTTCTGTGTCTCTCATCCATGACGAATCGGTCCAATCGGTCTTACGTACAAAACGCACAACGTTTACATTGTTGCTGCTGTTGTTGTTGGCATTATTAATTCTCCATCAGGTTTTGTTTACGCTTCCCAAATAAATTATGAAATATTACGCGGGCATTTAGTGAAAACGCAGGGCTCAACCTCAAACCGTACCCATCGCCCACGCACTCATTACCATATCCGGCTTGTACACCTACAGACACACACACACCCATACGCACGCACACTCATTAGTCAAATTTAAATGCCTTCGATTTACGCTACAGTAATTTTACTTGCTCGTCAGCAGATCAATTGTTATTAGATGCGGCGCATTCGGTCTTCGCAGTCAGTGTTGGCTGTGGTCGTGCGAAAAAGCTTGTTTGTGTATTGAAAAAGGCAGAAGGTGTGGAAACAAAGTAAACGAAAATACTAACGAGGTGGAAACATTCTGGCGTCAAACCATATGTATTTGACCAATTGACGACATAACTAGAAATGAAAGAGATTCACTGAAATCGCACTTTAACTGAGTGAGTTAGAAATGAGAAGATGTCGTGTCAGACAGGCCGATCAAAAAAATCAATAGGCACAAGTAGGGACACGAAAAAAGTATCGATATCTTCGGTATCGGATACATTGGGGCGATGATACCGTTACTTTTTGCTCGATATTTTGGTTTCGATATTTTTGCTTATCAAGTATCTCTAGAGCCATATCGAGTAAAGAAATATACGCGGGATCACGTCAAGCTCGCCAGTCAATTTGCGCTTAATTTGAGACTCCGCTAGTTGAATCATTAAAAAAAAAGTTAAAACAGTGATCCATCGGATCCATCGAAGAAAACCACATACTTGCGAAAGCTTGTTTACTGGATCCAAGATTCAAAAATATCCCTTTTAAAGATAAAGTAGCTTGTACGAAAGCAATTAATTTACTAAGAAAATTTATATTATTCAGTCCTAATTCTCTTTCGAGTGAAAATGAGAGTGATACTTCCATAGACTCAGCAAACAATCTTTGGAGTGATTATAAAAAGTGGACGCACACAGGGAAGCGAAACAAAAAAACAAGATCTACAATGAACGATGACGAAGTAGGTCACTACCTGTCTACCCACGTTTTACCACTTTCTATCGACCCTTTAAAACAATGGGGTGATATGAAAGTAGTATATCCCAAACTATACAACCTAGCTGAAAAGTATTTGGGAATTCCCGCGACGTCCGTGCCCTCTGAGCGCCTTTTCTCCAAAGCTGGAAGTACCATAACCAAAACTCGCAGCCGACCGTCACCGAAAAGGCTTGACAAACTTCTTTTTTAGGCGATTGTGCGGAGGAGGAATGGAATATGTAACATAAATATGTTCATTGTACTATGTAGTAATTGAAAATTTACTTTTAACTTTTACTTTTTAACTTTAAAACATGAAATATATCTTAGATTTAATAAAGATTTAAATCAAATATAAATACCCGATACCTTGCAACATTGATGCTCTTGTCTCGATATTTTTATAAATACGATGCTTTTCTTTTGATACTTCTTATGAGTACATGATCGATACTTTGCATTCGATATCGTGTTCCTAGGCACCAGAGACTTTTAAAAAGTAAATATCAAGTTTTTCTGTAGGAACAGATTAGTATTTGTTTTAAGAGTTCTTAATGTCAATTTAGATACATATATATGTTTGCAGGACTCTGATGTGATGTGGCTATACAAATCTTATATTGAGACTTAGCAGCTGCAATAACCAGAAAACACATAGACCGGACACGTAGTGTAAAACTTTTTGCACGCTTTTTCTGGAGGTTTGGGTCCCACACAACTTCGTATTTGCTCGGCCCCTCACTTTTAGGGTCGGACTACGAAAATATACGAAAGCGCAATCATTTCGTTTCATGCGCTCGACCGAGATGGTCGACTTTTGAACGGAAGATCCCTCTATGCTCAATGCTTTCCCGCTTTCTCTCTCTCTCTCTCTCGATGCTCTCTGCTCTCTCAAAGATGTATATGTACATATGTATGCATGTGAGCACAAGCAACAGCTCACAAAAATTGAAATTTCTTCACAGCAAGAACCCATGTTTTCCTTCTGTGTGAAGAGTATACCGAGCTCATCACTTTAGTTAGCCAGCTACTTGAAATCTCACTTAAACAAATCCAAGAATGATAGCTGGAATTTTGACATATTTTTTGACTATCTAATAACAATTTTTTTTAAGAAACAGATTCAATTGATGATTGATGAATATAAATATATTTTATATTATATATACATACATACATACATACAAATGACCATTATATTCTGATGTGTAAGCTGGGCAGAAAGAGGAGATCCTATGAAGAATATATACTTGATTGGACTGTCTGCTTAGTAACACAGAGGTCAGTTAATCAAACGTTTAATCGATCGCCAAAAGCACGTGAAAAGCAGCGCGCAAGTATGGACATTATTTGAATTATTTACTACCTTTTGTTTGGATTACGCATTTACATTAAATTTGTATATGAGCATGCTAGTTACGAGCTATAGTGTATATTAAAGAACGTAGAATGGAGAAGGTTTTTCTCAATATTAAGTTTGAATCAAAATGGTTTGATTAACAAGTCTTGATCGTCAGTCAGTCAGTCATTCAATCGAACACTTGAATCGGCGCATTAACCGAGTAATGCAGCGTTGCCAGACTGCGTGCAGCTGAGGACCTCGTCTGGCTCAACGCTTCGACAATTTGTCAATTAGAAAATGCCAGCAATTTAGTAATTTCACAATTTGCTGCTGCGTGTGGGAAGAGTTTCCAGTCGAAAGTTGATTTAGCAAATAAAAGCGAGCGTTTTTTTGGCCCAGCTGGGGGCTTGGGTCTTACGGCGTCTTATGTGCCCGTATGTCATTTGACTGTTGCAGCTGGTTAAAGTGCATTAGCCAAATTACATCACAACGGGACAGCTGCTGCGAGTCGCACGCAGTCGGCGACTATATTTTTTAGTATTCCGTCGAATCAGTTGGTCAGCTGGTGAGTCGGTCAGTAGTTGCTCGTTTATTTCTGAAGGTAAAGGTAAAGGTAAACTATTGATGACCTACTGCTGGGATTCCCAGAACTGACATCGAAATCAAACTAACAATTGAAATTAACCTAAAAAAAATATGGGGAAAGAAGAGGAAGATAACCGTGTGACAATTACCACAAGTTAATTGTCATAAAAGATTTATGGGCTAATCCGGTCAAGTTTGAATTCAATAACAGCCACGGGACATTGAAAGTTTCCAAGTCGATGGAAACTTGTCCAGCTGTCCACCAGTCGGTCAGTCGAAGCTAATACTCATATCATTTCATGTACGTGTGAAATGTGTATGACGCGTGCCACCAACTGCTGCCCTTGCCACAAGCCGCAGCCGTGGACGCAGTTGTAGCCGCAGCCGCAGCCTTAGGCAAAGACAGAAACTCGCATCAATAATTTAAGCGTTAGGAAAAGACAACTTGTTATGCATAAATATATAGATAGATGGTCTGATGTACATATATGATTCATCTTCATAGCCTTTCACTCCTTTCACAGCTGACCGCGGCACGGCAAGGCCAACACATGGAGTTGACCGTCTATACCAGGCCAACAGCAACAGCAACAGCAACAGCAACGACAACAACAGCGGCAACAGCAGCAGCAACAACAGCAACGAGAACAACGATAGCGATTAGTCTACCGACGAGCAGCAAGCGTCGAGCTGCAGCGGCTCCAGTGAAGTCCAGACCTCCGGGCGGCACAGCCGCAGCAGCCTGAACACCCGCAGACAGAGAGTAGCCAATCGTGCATGAGCATTCAGTTGAGCATCAACGGATTTCGCATATGCTGTAGCATCTCTTCATAATGGGCACAAAAACTCAACCACAATTAGCCAAAGGTAAGTTCACAAAATCCAATCTGAACGAATACACTTGACTATGATGGTGTTTAGTTTCGTATTGAATCTTTATTCTGCTGGGCCTGGGTTTATATACCCAGGCTCATGCATAATTTCAATCATTAAATCTAATGCGTCTATTGCTGAGTGTGTAAGGCTCAGCATTGGTCTATTACATATTATTATTCTATCGCTGAGTTTATAAGACTCCGCGTTGGCTTATTAGCTATCGCTGAGTTTGTAATGCTCAGCGCTCGTCTCTTAAGTATTCTAATCGCTAAGGGTCAGGGTCATATTTTATGCCTAACTTGACAGTTCACACTTGAAACATATGTTATTTATTTTATGCTAGCTGTCGAGTGCATCGCGCGTATGTTCCCCTACTTATCATATTTTTATGTTCATGCATGTTCATGAACACAATCATTTAAATATTTTCATAGATTCTATGCATCTATATATAAACTGGGGTGAAATAAAATGATAACACCACTGTAAAGGTTTTCACCTTTTTCCCAAAGTCAAGCTATTGCCAAGAACGGATTATTTAACACTTTCGTTAATAAAAGTCTAATTTGTTTATTTATGAGGCTAATTAAATGATAGCAGCAGAATAAACCAATTTGAATTATACAAAAATTAAACATCTTGAATATCTTAAAACAAATAATAAAGCTTGTATTGAACCTGTGAATTCAAATCTGTGTTGAGTCAATTTTATTTTTATTTTTTTATCATATGTATATACATATATTTTGCAGCTATACATGAAATAATATAAACGAATTAGTCATTCATTTGATGAATATCGTAATATATCAAAGTGAATTAACTGACTCGACAAATCATTTTATGCATTACTTAACTGCTTACTTAATGCGATTTAGTAACAAGAATCATTGAATTATTCACCTTTAAAGGCATTTTCTGTAAGTTTGAGTGGAAAAGTAAAGCTTTAAACCATTCATAGTCAAAGTCAGCTACGCCATCAAATGGACAAGCAATAGCTGATCAGTCAGCCAATTTGTCATTCAATTGCTTATGCGACCAAAAAATCAATTAATTCGCAGATTTAATCAAAAAGATGATCAACATATCGAGCAGTTACCAAGTTAATCGATCGGTCAGCCAGTTGATTTACCATATTAACAATCAAATAAAGTTAGTTAAATAAGGGCTCAGTCAGTCAATCAGCCAACTTAGTCAGTCTTTTCATACAGTTAAATGACCAGAAAGTAGATGGGTTAGTCAATTCATTCATTTTGTCAATCACTCAGTGAATGAACCAATCAGCTTATGAATTCAGTCTTCTTTATCTATCAATCAATCAGTAAGCAATCAATCATATAACATCAATACATCAATCAGTTAAGCAATCAATTAATTAGTCAATTAGCACATTCAGTCAATGGTTCTGAACATTTATCAATTTGTTAATCAATTAATAAGTTTTTAATAGCAATCTACCGTCAGTCAATCATCCGATGGTTCAATCGAACAAGTCAACCAATCCTTCGATCAATTAATCAATTACTCAATTCAGTCATATCAATCAGTTTATAGATCTGTGGACTCGTCTATAACTAATTCGGGATAATTTTTTGATTGACAACGTCCCATAAATGGGTCAAATCTTTTTTCAATGCAAAGAATTATTTTAAGGGTGACACATCCAAACTACTGCTACATGTACTATGCATATGTATTTATATCATATATGACCTGTCAGAGGTTGACAGTTTATTAATATGTCATACATCTTTCCTCTTGGATAAGCACCGACCTTTGGCGAATATGTCAATCAATGTCTGCCGCGCCATTCGACCAGGATATATCCCTTTTGGGCGACAGTCGGATATATGTAGGTACATACATAGGCGAAATGTGTCTGTACTATTTCTGGTCTGATTTGTGTACTTGTGAAAACATGAGAATTGTGTACAGGTGCCATTATAATTAGTTATGTTTTACTTACCTGACATTGGCCCCGTTTTCTACCAATAGGGAGCCCTGGGTGAGGGTTTCTTAGCTCTCGCTCACTCGACCCTGACATGATTTCGCCCCCGAGGGCTGCCAAGCATACCACGCGTGTGTGTGTGTGTATGCGGGAGAGAGAGTGGCAGTGGCTGTAGCACCTTGACCCTGGTAGGAGAATACGCAACAAAAACAGGAGAAACAAAAGGAAACTGACGCTTCGCAACTTTGTCAAATTCATTGAATGAGTGAATCAATGAACGAGGAAATGAATGAAATTCAAATAACAATAACAACAACAACAAATTGTTTGAATCTAATGGAATCATTTCCGTTTTGTGTACGTTATTGGGTCATGATTTGTGACGTTGACGTTGACGTTATTTTTCTTCTTCTTTTTGTTGTCGTTTCTAGTTTCGCGACTTGTTGTTGTTTAATTTCACTGATACAATGTACCCATTGAATGTACAACTTCAGGCTGTATTCGTTTTGTGCCAATGTTTGTAACACTACGAAGAAGGCATAGCAGCACTCTGTCTCTTTGTCCGTACGCCTCTAGACTACAAAAGCTTATTTTATCAAATTTTGTATTTAGTTTGTTATGACTCATACACAGATTATGAATATAACGGATTTCTCGCATACTTTTCCTATTACGAATAGTTTTCATTTGTTTTGTTTTTGTTTTTGTTTTTGTTTTTGTTTTTGTTTTTGTTTTTGTTTTTGTTTTTGTTTATATACCCTGAACCCATTGAAAATGGGAAATCAGGGTACAATGGTTTTATGGTTTTATATATTCTTGATCAGGACGACGAGCTAAGTCAATAAAGCCCTGTCCGTCTGCCCGTACGTCCGTATGAACTCATACTCGTGCATACTCGTGTATACTGCATACGTGTATACAAATTAGTGAGGACACCTTCTCCTCTGGTCTGGCATATGCAACGTATGCGCAATCTGTAAGCACCTGTTGCCTCCAGCAGCTGATACTTCATCTGCTACTGTTGTATTTGTATGCCAGACAATATACATATGTATGTAATTCTATGCGATTCAATTCAACTCAATTCAACTCAACTCAAGAGTTAAGCTCGCAATTTAATTTGTCGCTCCACATTTCTTCTTACTCTTTAATAAACGTTCGATGATTTTCAAAGCAAAACAGCAAGAAATGTTGTTTGCGAGTGTGTATGTATGTGTGAGTGTGTGTGTGTGTGTTTTTTTTTTATATTCGTTTATTGACAGTCTTATTATTACAAGTTGCAAATTGCGTGCTGGCTAGGATAGCGCGCGATGCTTGCGGGACGGCCGTAAAGCATTGCTTCGCAAGCACTATGCACTACCTTAGCCTTGGACAGCTCGTCCTCTTATTCGCTCGACTCTGCGGAGCTCCATCACTGTGGCCGCGAAGGTGCTTGTTAGTTCCCAAACTTCCTCCGATTCCAGCATGGCGTTGACTATGTTGTCCACTCTGCCTCTTCCAGACGACGCGTCGCGTCGCGACGCCTCTCCTCCAGGAACCGTCCACATTCGAAAAGAATGTGGTTGGCGTCTTCTACATGACCTCGCCCACACCAGGGGCACTCGTCAGATTCCTCGTGGCCAAAGCGCTTCAAATAGCTTCGAAAGCATCCATGTCCCGAGAGGATCTGCGTAAGGTAGAAATTAACCTCGCCGTGTTTGCGGTTAACCCATGGTTCAAGCCTCGGGATGAGCTTGTGCGCCAACCGCCCCTTTGGCTGAGCTATTCCACTTTCTTTGCCATCGTGCAATGCTGTTCGCCCTGACAGCGTTGAGTCTCGCAGGCGCGTGCGAATTCCGCTCCACGGCTTCGGCGACCAAGTACTCCAGTGGCACCATACCGGCTATGACGAGCGCCGCGTCATCGGAGATAGTCCTGAAAGCGCAGCTGACTCTGATTGCACTCAGTCGGTAGATCGCGCAAATGCCCCGGCTGTAGCTCGGCGTTGCCATTGCTCTTGCCCATATTGGCGCAGCATAGAGAATGACGGACCTAAAAACGCTCATTAGAAGGAGACGTCGTTGCTGTTTAGGTCCCCGCGTGTTAAGCATAATTCTCGAGAGAGCTCTTCAAGAATCAGCTGCCTTTTTATGCACATACTCTAAGTGCTCGCGGAAAGTTAATCTTGTGTCTATCATGACACCAAGATATTTTATCGCCCTCTTTGACGCAATGGTGACGCTGCCGATCTTTATATTGTCAGTTTCCACTCTTTTGCGACTGCTGACTAGGACAAATTCAGTTTTGTGTGCCGCTAGCTCGAGCCCAGCTCCTGTCAACCAGCTTCGAATGCAATTGATACTTTCACTGCACATATCCTCTGTATCTTCCTCCTTTCCTATGGCTACGACAGCTACATCATCAGCAAAGCCAATGGTGTGCGCACCTGCTGATAGTTCCAAGCGCAGTACGCCGTCGTACATGATATTCCACATGTGTGTGTGTGTGTGTGTGTGTGTGTGTGTGTGTTTGCAGGCAAATTGCTGAAATGATTGATGAACAAACAGTGAAAGTAGACTTCCAGAGCGCAGCGTGAGTAGGTGTGTATATGTGTGTGTGTGAGTGTAGGTGTATATGCGTGGGTGTGTAGTTATTTGACTTCAATTTGAAATTCTGTTGCTGGCCCAAGGGAGCTATAATTACAAAAACAATGGCTAAAGAAAGAAAGAAAGGCGATTCCCGTTTGAAATTGTGTTACACATACATACATACTACATATACGCACACACACACGCACATACCAACACACGCGAAATGTAGGTTTGTGCAATTTATGTTGCTTTCCCACCCATTGCCCAGGTCCCTCTCTGTCACGCTCTCTCCTACTCTACCTCTCGCACATACACACGCACACACACACACACAATTGGTCGCCTAAGAGCGCTTAGTTTTCTTTTGGCCTTTCGCTTTTAAATGTTGTCTTTTCATAAGCACATTCTCTTGCCCTCAGTTGTTCTTTCTTTACCCCTCTCATGTTCACCCTCTCCAACACGCACCTTCTCTCTCTCTTTGTGGCTTACACTCACTCCCTCTCTTTTTCTCCCTACCTGATATCCCTCTCTGCGACCAATATATGCGCTCAGTATTTTGCTCATTTTTCGCTTGACAAGCTTGACAAATTTCAATGTAATAAATGCGACTTGTTAATACCCTTACCGAAATATTGTCGGATTTGTTGAATATAACATTTAGCTATCAAGTTAGAAAACTTAGATTCGCTTTAAATTGCTAGAATAACTTGGTGTCGAATGGAAATAATATTTACATATAATAATTCATATTTTTCTTTCTTTTTACACTTTGAATTTTAAGTGTGCAATTGCAATTTTGAACTTATTTTAAATTTGTCTATGAAGCGAGCTGTTGCTTTTAAACTAAATAAGTTTCCTATTTGAGTAAACTTTCTAATGTGACAACGAAATTTCCTTGTTTTTAAAAAAGTCTCGATTGCACATCCGTATACAGATCAATCATAATATCCGCTAAATGAATTGTAACATAATAATAATAATAATGTTTAATTATTACTAGCTCCGTACAAATATCAATTATATATCCACCAAATTAATTGTAAAATATTAATAATAATAATAATAATAAAGATCAATTATAATATCCGCTAAATAAATTCTTTTATTAATATTATGACATTATATTATGACAGTATCTAAAAAAAAAAAAAAAAAAAAAAATAAATAAATAAATATGGGAGTTTTATTATTTATTACGTTACATAGTAAGCCCAAAGAATAGAGAGGGTAGCAGATTTTCGATAAATTTTTAGTTAATTTTCCACCGTCCATTCACGCCGTTGTCCTGGCAATGGCGTCGATGTCAGCTTTAGCGTTAACGTCAGCGTCGGCGTCGGCGCCAGCGTCGTCGTTCTGTGTTGGCTCTCGCAACTCTTCTGGCGTCGTTGCTAGGCTGGTGGGGCTGTTCGGTGTAAGTTTGGTTGCTTGGTCGCCATTGCGTCAGCGTCGCTGCTGCTAACGCTGGCGTTAGCGATGCCGCGTAGTCGCTGGCGTCGTTTCGTTTTCGCAGTTCGCTTCTTGGCAGTTGCCCGTTTGCTGTTTACCGTTTGGTCAGCGCTCGTTTCTCGCGTTTTTCGCGTTTTTATTTTCGCGTTTCTCATTGTTATTGCCGTCGTCGTCGTCGTCGTCGTTATTATTCTTGCTGTTGTTATTGTTGCCTTTCTCGCCAATAATGCTTTCAATTGCACAAAACGCTGTTCAATTTATGATGATATGATATAAGTGCGTACGAATACCAAATGCCCACTCGTGAAAACAACAAATAAGTAAACGTTTTGTCAAACACGTTGCAACAACAACAGATACGACAGCAACAACAAAAGCAACAAGAGGAAAACAAGTGCAAGTGCAATAAGAAATGTGCTAAAAATGTACGCAAATAGCAAATATCGAAAATGCGACAACAACAAATTTCTGTTGCTTTCTCTTGTTATTATGGTCATTCTGCCCATCGCCGTTGCCGTCGTCGTCGTCGTCGTTGTCGCTCTTGCCGATGCGGATGATGCACGGACATCTGCCATTTGGCACCTGGCACCGAGCACTGAGACCCGCCCCTGAACCCACCCACCGGCACACTGACGCGCGCCACCTCATTTTGTGCTGAGTGCTTGCTAATTTTCTTTTGCTGCTGCCTCAGCATAATGATTATTGAGCCTCCATCGATTCGCCATTGGGTTGGCATTGTGTCTGGTCTCGCGCATTTTTCTTGCACTTGGGTTAATTCTTGTAAACTGGGCAGCACCGCCTCACAACGGCAATGCCTTTGCCATGGTGACGCATGCGACAACCTACAGAGTGTAATGTAAAAAGAAAACAAAAAGCACGCTTACGCCCTGCTCAGCCGAACGGAAAGCGGGCACAGCAAAGGGCACAAGGAGCAACATTCGTATGCGTGACTCATGCATGTAAAATGGGAAGGAGGAGTGGACACACACACGCACACACATACATACATATATACATACACACATACATGCACATTAGGTGAATAGTTATGTGCCGTTGGCGCATTGCCGGCTTCTCATTTTTTTGCTCTCTCGTTTTCTGCTCTCTCGCAGCAGTCTTCAAACAATTGACAAGGAATCAAATGAATGTCAAATTAGAGCGCACAAATATTGTAAATACACATGTTGTCTGGTCGCGCTCTTCGCACAGGCCCCGTTTGTGGCAGAGTGAGAGAGAGCAAATGAGCTGAGTTAAACACACTGGCAACAACAGTAACCATGCTACTCATGATCACACTGCGAAAGCCCACCTACACTTGCGTCTAGCCACATTAGTGAAGCTGTTGCAATTCATTCGCAAAACGACTTACTACGTTCGGGTAGGAGACGCACCTGTAGTCAAGCCAATTTGCATTGCATTGTCACGGCTCTTGTTACCTGTTGCTCTACTGCTCAATTTCCCGGCATCCACAGTTGGCGCAGCTCCACCTTCTCCATCGCCACAAAGATTCGTAGACTCTATATTCATATGAACCTTTCACAGGTTTATTTCTGTTATGATATGCGGTAATATTTTATGTACTTTTACAAACTTTTGTATAGACGTTTATATACCCTGCAAGGGAAAAACTATATAAATATTAAGGTTATAATATTAATATTACAATAATAAAACAATTATAGAAAAGGTACTATATTTTTATAGATATACGCATGTATTATTATATACATAGTTATTTAAGAGCAGAAGAAAAAAAACTTTCTATTCATTGAAAATATTCGAGTTAGCTGAGATCAAGACAACTAGTTAATGACGACGACAATGATGTCTAGAATATTATGTAACCAACTGATATGTACGCCATTTGGCTTAATTCTCATTTCGCACTTTTCATGCTCAAATTGCACTTCCAAAAACGCTATGAGACCTAATTAACACATTGGAGTCATAATTGCTAATAGTAATCAGAGAACATTGTCTAACAACAACAAAAACTACAGCATTAATATAGAAAAAAATAATCAAATATTGAAAATTAATTCAAATTTCAAATTTGTTCTCCCATTGTTTGCCGAACACGAAATATTGTTCTAACAAGAATTTTAAATATTTTAAATCGATTACCGTTTTCTGGCTTTTGCCTGTAGTTATTGTGGTAGAAATAATACTGCGGGCTGCTACAGTAGTCACGCCTTACAGGCACTTTCCGAACTAAGCCAATATAGTTCAACTAGACTTAAAAGAAATGAAAGGAACTTACCGTTGTAGCAAGTGTCCACTGTACTAAATAGTCAGCGCTGTTTACAGCTAAAGATAGACAAATCCGTAAACCAAATCAAAGGCAAAAGCGTGTATACTTGATTTATTACTCATGCGCCGCGTGCGACCAATCGACCAATCAATTGATGAAAAACATTTGCGGTTTGCACAGCTGCTTTTCTTTTTGCTGTTATTCTTGCTCTTCTTGTATTATTAGTTTCACATGTGCATCTATTGTTGGATGAAGAGAAGAGAAGAGAATGTTTCTCAGCAAATCTTAGGCCTTATTTCCTTATCTTACCCTTAACCCTATGCTACCATTTATTTGACGACGACGACGGCGATGACAATGATGGTACGGTCGCTTATAGCGACCGTACGGTTATTGCGACGCAGATTCTGGTCCCCAGACAAACTTATATGAGCAAACTTTTACGGTTATAGCGTCTTCCGGGTATACCGACGGTCCCTTGAGCGTCGTTATAGCCGGACTCTACATATATTTATGCATAAACTTGTTAAAAGATGGTATGCGAGATGAGGAGTTGTTAAGAGGCTAGATATATAAAGTCGCCGTCATGCCCAGCACTAGAAAATGCATCGAGACGGGACAACGTGCGCGCCAAAGGCCGGATACACTCGAACTGGGTGTGCTGACTGCAGATATAAGACAGCAACAACAACAGTGGAAGCAGGAGCAGGAACAGGAGCTGGAGCGGGAACAACAGGTGCCTGATCTAGATCATTGGCCAGCTGGTATTACACAGCCAACGGCTGCAACGACACGTCGGAGTCGCTGGTTTAACTTTGCCAGTAAATCGCGACGGCGACGACTGCTGCGATGTGAGGAGGAGCAAATGCAGCTGGCGTTGGAGCAAGAGCACGAACAGGATCTCGAAAAGCAGCATGTGCGCTTGGCCCAGCCGGAGACCACGAACATTAGCAACTCAACTCTGACAATCGCCTCACCCGCGGCCACGCAAATCAAGCCGGCAATACCATCGTCAGCGACTGCGTCGAGTCACTTGGCCGATAGCTTCTACAGCTTGGCCAATGCGGACGCTGGGGATGAGCCCAAAGCGGTCATCGATGTGGAACATCAGTACAAGCAACAGCCGCTGTCCAAGCCACGTCTTTCCGTGCTACAACGGTTCGCCAGCTGGCGACGCAGTGCGCCCGACAGCCTGCCCAGCCGTCGGCACAGTCGGCTCCAAAGCGGAGATCTCGACTCGCAGCCACAGCTCTCGGCCTCAGCGTCGGATCGTAATCTGCGCCGTCTGTCGCAAATGCGACGTCGCCGCAGCTCGTACTACTTCTCGGGTAAATGGGAACGGGTTTGCAGCTAATATATTTTAGCCCTAACTTTAATATCCCGGTAAATTTCTTATCTAATCTATGCTGTTCTCTTGCTTTCTCTTACAGATAATGAACGCAGAATCCGCGCTAACGACAAAGATTTTAACTCTCAGTTTAAGTATCACGTAAGTGTATTTTAGAATCTAAATCTGATTATTCCTTCTCCTCTAAAAAGAATGCCGGATATAGTGTTTTCTTGCAATTACATGTAATAGACAGAGGCAGGCTTGATAGAACCCATACTTTTCTATCTTAAAGCTGAATTAAATTGATCTAGCTGTTTGTCCGATGGAAAACTATAAAGGCAAAAGACGTGCTTGATATCTTATATCATTAGGGCATGTTTCTTATCAATAGAACCTAAAAAAGGCATAACATAAATAGCAACCAAACTGACAGATATCAAACTGTAGCATAAAGCAGAGCAGAGCACCTACTTAAAATATAAAACTTGTGGGAACGCTCAAATAGCAGTTAATGAAAAATATCGCTTAGTCAGCTTAGTCAGCTCAGTCCGTAAACTCTATATGTCAGACTACTTATCTCTTCAGTGAAACGCAGTTGAGCTATATGTAAAAACTTATTTTTATATATTGTACATATATGTAAAACTTTATTCTTTTTCTCGCACACAGAACAACTACATCAAGACATCGAAATATACCCTGTTGACGTTTCTGCCGTTCAATCTGCTGGAGCAGTTCCAGCGATTGGCGAATTTTTATTTCCTGTGCTTGCTGGTTCTCCAGCTGATACCGGCGATATCCTCGCTGACTCCTGTGACGACAGCGATTCCCTTGATCGGAGTGCTGACGCTGACGGCCGTGAAGGATGCCTACGACGATATCGTAAGTATATATGCTAAATATACATATGTATACATACATATACATATATGTAGGTATATAGAACTAATGTTATACATTCCTTTTCCTGACAGCAACGACATCTGTCCGACTCGCAGGTGAATAACCGCAAGTCCAAGACCCTGCGTAATGGCAAGCTGGTGGAGGCCAAGTGGTCAGACGTCCAGGTGGGCGATGTGATTCGCCTCGACAACAATCAGTTTGTGGCCGCCGACATAATGCTGTTGACGACATCGGAGCCGAATGGACTGTGCTTCATTGAAACGGCCGAGCTGGATGGGGAGACAAACCTGAAGGCCAAGCAATGCTTGATCGAAACAACGGAGCTGGGCGAGCAGCACGATCTGCTGTGGAACTTCAACGGCGAGATCATTTGCGAGCGACCCAATAATCTGCTGAACAAATTCGAGGGCACCCTGATGTGGAAGAATCAGCGCTTCGCTCTCGATAACGACAAGATTCTGCTGCGTGGCTGTGTTCTGCGCAACACGCAGTGGTGCTACGGTGTCGTAGTCTTTGCCGGCGTCGACACCAAGCTGATGCAGAACTCGGGCAAGACGCAGTTCAAGAGCACCGGAGTCGATCGCCTGCTCAACTTTATCATTATTGGGGTTAGCCACGGCATATATATCTAATCAAACTATCGTCGAATAACATTTGTTCCTCTTTTCCGTCAGATTGTGCTCTTTCTGGTCTCAATTTGTGCGCTGTTTGCGCTGGGCTGTGCCATCTGGGAGGGCCTGATCGGTCAACATTTCCAGCTATATCTGCCCTGGGAGCACATCATACCACAGAAGATGGTCGCCTCTGGTGCCACGGTCATTGGGCTGCTCGTTTTCTTCTCGTACGCCATAGTCTTAAACACAGTTGTGCCAATCTCACTCTATGTATCAGTAGAGGTCAGTGCTTAAATTTGAACTATAAGCAATACATAAATACCTTGAAGGCACCTACGTTGACCTAACTGACTAACTGTTAGCCTATCGTAAAAGTGAGAAAGTTTTTAAAATTCTTTATAATCTATTTTAAATTTCATTCCTAATTAGGTCTGTAGTCTGTAGAATCCTTTATATATTTTCGGTTTGATTCTAAGCTCATTTTGAAACAACTCGCAAACATTTTTTTGGTATCCCCTTATAGTATATATAATTGAGCTTCAAGGTTCTGGAACGATATTTTAATATGGTCTTAGTTCACTTAGCTAATTTGCTGAATGCTAAATTCTTTTCTATCTTCTACAATTCAAAACAAGCGATTTTTTACGCCTACTCAAAATGTTATTCGAGGCTTTGAGCCTAGCCTTGGGCTACTTTCTATAAATATACATAGATATACTTTGTTTGCCTATATGTGATATATGATATTTTGAATTTTTGCTGGTGCAGGTCATACGCTTTGCTCAGTCGTTCCTCATCAATTGGGACGAGGAGATGTATTATGCACGTACTCAAACATATGCCAAAGCACGCACCACCACGCTCAACGAGGAGCTGGGCCAGATACAGTACATCTTCTCTGACAAGACTGGCACCCTCACCCAGAACATAATGACCTTTAACAAGTGCAGCATTAACGGGCGAACCTATGGGGATGTCATTGACCTGCGGACCGGCGAGCTCATTGAAATAACTGAGGTGAGTTCCCCCTCCTCGCATTTCATTTACCTTTTTCCCAATTCTGATTTTAACCAATTAAACACAGTACTCTAAAAATACAATAATATACATGTATATATATATATATATATATATATATATATATATATATATGTGTTCTCTATTCGACCATGAGGCATTGGGTTACTTTGTGTGTGGGGAGCGAAGCTTAATTGGGTGCTGGTCCTCTACCTGTGTGTGCATCTTGTATGTCTGCGTGTGTGTGCACTGAGAAAGCTCCCCAGCCAATAGAGCACAGTTAGTGCCTTTCACCTGTACTTTTAAGAGCGAACACTAGTCAGCAAGTTCAAAGCTTATGTGACGTTGAAGACTTGAAAGGTTTTCAGTACTAAAATTCGGAAACTTTTCTGAAGAGAAATGCAGACGATGCAAATAACGTATGTATATAAATTACGTAGATTACAAGTGTTAGCACGATTATTGTATAACTGATATACTACGTCTATTAGACACTGGCTATAGAAAAATATTGATTGACGTCAGCTATGTATATCTGACTGTCTTGCACATGTTGAATTACAGATATGTAATACAACTGCTATATAATTTGATTATAAACTCTAGTTATATATGTATATGTTATACTGTCCAATTTCAATAGAGAGTTTATATCTAGTTTCTTTTTGAATTAAACAAATTCGATTGAAATCTTTTGCATTCAAAATTTAAGCTAGTACAGATGAAACTGTAAATTATGATGGGAATAAACATAACAACATATATTGAAGAGTTGCTCATTATAGCCGATTCAGTTCAAATCAAATAACCAGTTAGAGATTTTAATTATTTGAAAATGGTCTGCAAATAGAAGAACGTTGAAGCACGAATAGTGTATGATAACTGCTTGCATTGAGCAGCAGGAGTCGCTGCGACTGCGACAATTTGCAATGACAAGAGAGCTGAAGCACCATAGTCCGTAACTCGTAGATATTGTGTGTCTTTCTATTTAATTGTGTGCCCAGCAAGCCAACAACTCACATTACTCGTTATAGCAGCAAACACTATTCCAAACTTGCAACAGCAACAACAGCAAAATCAGCAAAATCAGCAAAAGCAGCAACAACAGCAACAACAGCAAAAGCAGCAGCTGCGTCAACAAACGCAGCAGCAGTGCATCGACGGCAGCCACGTCCACGGCCCCGCCCACCATATTAGTGCACACAGCCGAGGTGCATGCGAAGAAGAGCGCCCTGCTAGTCACCCAAGACGGCGGTACCCAGCTGGCTCACAGTCCGGAGGAGCTATGTGGCCGGATAGCCAGCGAACAGGCGACGCCGGCGATCAGCACAGTGGAGAATCCGCTGGCACGCAAGCAGGTGCACTATCTGTCGCCTAGCCGAAGCGTGGCCAATGAGGACGACGTAGACGATCCCGGCGGGAGCAAGCGTTCCGACAGTCGGAGCCCCAGTGCCAGTCCCAGCGCCAACAGCGGCTTGGGTGCCTGCTTTACGCGCAGTGGGCAGCGCATGCGCCGTCAGCTTTCCGGTGGGATCTCCTCGAGCTGCGCCAGTGGCGCCGTCAGCGTCAGCGGCGACAAAGTAATAATCTTGCATGACAATCAACCAGAACACAAGCACCACCACCAACAACAACAGCAACAACAGAAACAACAACACGAACAACAAACGAACCGCAAGCTGGTCAAATTCAATTTAACGTCATCTGCATCATCCGCCACCGAATGCGAGACATCAGCCATTGACAGCGACAGCGGTTGCTGCGCTCCATTTCGACCGCACCACCACAGCCATAGAAATAGCGAGAGAAACAACAGCAACCGCAGAAACAGCAACAACGGCAGCAATTGCAACTGCACCACCACCACCACCAACACCAACACCAGCAGCAGCAGCAGCAGCAGCACCACCACCACCACCACTAACGCACACCATCGTTATCTAAGCACCCACCGCTTTGCCACTAATTGGAGTTCGTCCCACCAAAAAGTGCACGTATGCATGTTGTCCACTTGTTAGCAAAAGCAAATCCTGTCTAGAATTATGTATATGCATAAAACGATATGTTGCCTTTCAGTGTAATTTCAACTGAGTGTGTATGTGTGTGGGAGAGAGCGTGTTTGTGTGAGAAAGTGTGTGTGTGATAAGAGCCTGTATTCATCTTGATCCAATTGTATTGATTGTTTAGGCTATAAGTTATTATATATTTCTGTGCTTAACTGGTTATACGAATATACATTTATGCATACATATATACACCCATACATACACATACATACATACATCGATATATGTAGAACTGCTTTAGCTGATTAACCCCAGTGCTAATTAATTAATACATAAATATCGTAAGCTTATTCGAAATAGATCGTAAAGCTTCTTATCAGTATCGTAACTTGGCCCCATATCAATTGACTCGAATGTTGTATAATAGCTTTTCAATGTTTGCATTCGATGATAGTATTTATTGCATGCCGAATGTCGTATCGCGTATTATGTCGTTTTTTACGCCTGGATATACATATGTAGCAGTGTATTTTCTAAATGCTTGATAGCATCATTGAATATCGTAATTCGTATATTGTATTTGGAGTTGACCATATATTTTTGTTGAAGCCATATTTATGTGCAATATTGTATATAAACCCTTAACGAAAGTAGCCACGCCATCTAATTCCCAGCTAAGCTATCGTAAATCTCTTTAACGTATTCTAATTCGAATTCGGTGCCTGCCTCTGCTTTCTACCGAGATTAACTGCTTACAAGTATAAACATATATCTTACTGAAATACGCTAACAAGTCACACGAAACGCTCAAAGTTTAATATGCATTTGGAGCAAGTCGAAAATAATCCTATTCAATCCACTTTTAGATTCTCGAGCCGGTTGACTTTTCGGCCAATCCGCATCACGAGGTCGACTTTCGCTGGTACGATCGCACATTGCTGGATGCGGTACGGTCCGACGAGGAGCACTCGCAGAACTTTTTCCGACTGCTCGCCCTGTGCCACACGGTCATGGCGGAGACCGTAGACGGTCGCCTGGAGTACCAAGCGCAGAGTCCCGACGAGGCGGCCCTCGTCTCGGCCGCTCGCAACTTTGGCTTTGTGTTCCGCACGCGCACACCAAACAGTATTACCATAGAAGTAATGGGTCGCATAGAGGTAAGTGATGCACTGAGTAACTCCTCGTACCGAATATCGTATACCGAACACTTGCAGGAATACGAACTGCTGCACATACTCGACTTTAACAATGTGCGCAAGCGCATGTCCGTCATCCTGCGACGCGGCAATTCTGTGGTGCTCTATTGCAAGGGCGCTGACAACGTGATATACGACCGCTTGCATAGCGGACAGGAGGATCTTAAGGCACGCACCCAAGATCATCTGAATGTGAGTACTCATTGTCGTAAAATAAATATCGTTCAACATTGACCTCTAACAGAAATTCGCCGGAGAGGGCCTACGCACTCTGGTGCTGGCGGAACGCCGCCTGTCAGAACAGTACTACAATGACTGGCGGTCGCGACAGCAGGAGGCGGCGCTGTCCATGGACTCGCGCGAATCGAAGCTGAATGCCATTTACGAGGAGGTGGAGAGCGGCATGCAGCTACTGGGAGTGACGGCCATCGAGGATAAGCTGCAGGATGGCGTACCCAAGTCCATAGCGAATCTGCAAAATGCGGGCATCAAGATCTGGGTGCTCACTGGTGACAAGCAAGGTACATACAATATTAACTCCTAGCCAATGGATCAATGCGTTTAAACTATTCCATCTTCTTTGTAGAGACGGCTATCAACATTGGCTACTCCTGCCAGCTGCTCACTGACGAGCTCGTGGATGTCTTTATTGTGGACGGCAATTCTGTTGAGGAGGTGGAGAAGCAGCTGCGCCAGTTCAAGGAGTCCATCAAAATATTTGATCGCTTCCGGCCAGGCGGTAATTGACCCAATTCATAGTAAATAAATCCACTATAGCATGATTTTATTTCGTACAGGTACCGAGGCAATGAATCACTTCAATAGCGACAGCAGCATGGATCCGATGAGCGTTGCCATGACGCAGACATCAGCATTTATGCAGGATGCCAACGGTTCGACCATGCCACAGCCGCCAGCCATATCAGTGGTTACCTTTAGGTGGGATGCCAAAATTAAGGATAATATGGGCGGACCGGACAGGTAGAGGGCACTCCAAAAAGCAATTTTTCAAATTCTCAATTCAAGCAAAGAAATAATTTAAAAAAATAGAAGAAAACCCAAAAAAATTAATGAATATTCTAGATGCAGTGATGCTAAACCAGATATGACACCAAAGCGCAGCTAGAAAGTCACCCTGTATTTACTGCTAACTCTATCAATGTATCTATGTATCTACCTCTCTCTATATATAATTTAATTTTTTTTAGGTTTTATTAACTATTTTTGTTTGTAAACAACAATATCTGATTTTTCTGTTTTTCACTTACCTTTATAATTATCCTCTCAGTCGTTTCTAGACTCCTCTTTCTTTTCCCTCTCTCTCTCTCTCCATCTCTTACTAGCAGATCTACCTTTAAAGTAATTATTTTATAATTTTTAGTTTATTATATTTAGTATCTTGTCTTTGATTGGTAGAAAGTTCAAAACGCAAAAAAAGACGAAAAGGCAAAATAGATCAAAACAATTATTACTTAATGTATCTTTTACTAGTAAGCCCAAGGATGTTACCCTCTATTGGTACTTGTTCCGCCCGACAAGTAATCAACAAAACAAAAACACAATTAATTTTAATACAAATTGTTTTCTTTTATCTTCATGAATATAATCAAAAATTAATGTGCATTGTTTGAGTTCTGTCAGTTTTGTCATCACAATCATATTTAATTTACATACCAGAAAAGAAGGAAACTTGCAAATGGCATATCAAAACAAAAACTAAGCTTAAGTCGAAAACAATTCCAAAACAAATCGAATCCAAATCTCGATCCTTTTACACGTTGTTTTTGTTGTGATTTTGCTCATATCTAATATCATTTAACTTAATTTCAGATATAGACCTATACAATTATGTATCTATAAATATCACATATCCTATTTTGCATATGGTATATACATATATACCATATTTGGGCATTTCTCCAGAAAGGTCAACCACAGCCAAAAAATTCAAAACCAATGAATGCATGCTCTGATGACATTTTGTTTATAACTATTGATTTAAAACTAATTTAAATTAACTTAAATTTAACTAATATAAACTAATTTTACATTTATTCATAACACATCTCGAAATATTGACACACAAAACCGAACAAGTGTCAAAGTTCTGTTTTGTGCATTTCTATTGCATATTTTGTGTTTACTAGTGTTCTTAAAGAGAGACACTATGCAATGAAATATGCTATTTCAAATCTGCTTAATATGCTTAAAGAGTAAAAGAAAAATATAAAAGGTACGATTCAATTACTAAAAAATAAAAAAATAAATAAATAAAATGTCCCATTCGACACGTCACCTTCGACCCTGATTAAAACTAAAAAATAAAAAAAACTACTCAATATTTTTGAATCAAATAAAAAAACATTGTAAAGATGTCTCAATTTCTAATAATTAAAAATTATTCGTAGTAAATTGTCACTTAAGGTTTCGCTAAAATCTCAGGTTGAACTGTTCATTTAAAAAGCGACTTACGTTTTTTGTAGCCTGCGAACCTCTTGGTTTTTTTGTGATTATCTTGAAAACTACCATTTGCCTAAAATCAGATTTAGCACCAATTATAAAGCTAATCAAGAGCTAAAAGATTCACTATTCGTCAAAAAAAAAACATGTTGGCATTCGTATTTTTTTTAACTCAAAGACGTACGAATGTCACATTCGCCACTAGAGAATTGCCCATATGTGTATCAAGCATCAAGCAAGTGTATCATATGTCTTCAACCATGCATCGTATGCGTATATTGTGAATCCTATGTCGTACATATGTATTATATATCATATATATATATATATATATATATATATAACTTGCTCTCCCTCTCTGTCTAACCCTGTAACTTCTTTAACAACTTTCCACATTTATTGTTGATTGTTCTTGTTTACCAATTTTTGTAATTCATGTAATACACTACTACTTACATTACACACTTGCAATCACCACCCAACGATCCGTTTGAAACTTTTCACTAATCTATGCCGTATTTCTCTCACTCTCTAAAACTCACACTCACGAACAGCGCCGAGTGCAATGATATCTTTGGAGATCCTGAGAAGAACTCGGAAGGAAGACGCACTGCACCCTCAGTAATTGTGGACGAGAATACTGGTTTCGCTCTTGTGGTCAATGGTCATTCGCTAGTTCATTGTCTGTCACCGGAACTGGAGAGCAAGTAAGTAATAATTTTAAAATAGCGTCTGGTATACCGTATACGCGTATGCAGACCACAATCATCAGCCTCCTGCGTTACGTCATCCTGGAGTCCAGTGTCTACCGTATAAATACAGGTCTATTGATCGTTCAATTTAATTCTTCTAAATTCATTTTCCTTTATCTATACTGTGACTTAATATATTCTATTTGACTTTTGCGAACTCTGTATCCCACCATGTGGTTCATTTTGGAGTTAACTATATTATTCTTTGCCCATTCTCTCAACTCTTTCGAACAGATTCCTGGACATTGCATCGCAGTGCAAGGCTGTGATTTGTTGCCGAGTGACGCCGCTGCAGAAGGCGCTGGTTGTCGAACTCATTAAGCGTGCCAAAAATGCTGTCACCCTGGCCATTGGCGATGGTGCCAACGATGTCTCTATGATCAAGGGTGAGTCTACATCCACACAATCACACATATAGTTAGTTATTTAAACTTTGTCTTCTACTCTACAGCTGCACACATTGGCGTGGGCATCTCGGGTCAGGAGGGCCTCCAAGCGGTCCTTTCCAGCGACTATGCCATTGCCCAGTTCTGCCACCTGGAGCGTTTGCTGCTAGTGCACGGACGTTGGTCCTACTATCGCATGTGCAAGTTTCTACGCTACTTTTTCTACAAGAACTTTGCATTTACGCTGTGCCATTGCTGGTATTCCCTTTTCTGTGGTTTCAGTGCACAGGTGAGCGCCCACCGATGCTTGATTTATTAAATTCATCAGCGAGATTGGAAATGATAAATTAACTGGACGTTTAGTAGTCGACTAATACTCTTACAAACTAAAACTTTTATTTAAGACTTACGTTCATTGACATTCATTGTACGTTTTTATTACTTATTATTTATTATATTATAGCTGTAAGCATAATGCCTATATTCGTCAAATTCTAAATGCAAAGTTTGGATCGCATTAATTGGAAAGTGTCGGAATAGACATAAGTAGTATTCATCTTTGATGGCATAACTTTGCAAATATTTATTAATTATATATAAGAAAACATCTATGAGCTACCTGGCTAATCGTGTTGACTGCTTCTAAAAGTCATTGTTTATGTCTAAACAACTGAAGTCTAACAAGTAAGAGTACTCTAGTCGAGAGTGCTCAACTAGGAGATACCCTAAACCCTCCAAGCTGATGTTCTAATCATTCTGCACTTCTTTTATGCACACATACATACACATGCATAACTGTGCAGTAAGCAGCGACTGCGCTTAGGCTGCGCTGCAGTGTGGGCAATATTATGAGAATTTACTTGTTGAATAATTTATCTTGTAGTAGGACTATCTTCATTAACCTTTTTCTAGTACTTGAAATACGTTTTTCTACAAATTGGGGGTGATGGAGGCGTGGTATCCAGGCGGACATGGCTATATCGCCATTCTGATAAAGAATATATATATATATATATATATATATATATATATATATATATATATATATATATATATATATATATATATATATATATATATATATATATATATATATATATATATATATATATATATATAATAATAATAATATATAATTCCTTCTATATATATATATATATATTATCGCAGACCCCCCCCATATATATATATATATATATATATATATACAACGTATATATCTTCCAAAATAACATTTATAATATCAAATACGTAAAAAAATATGAAAACATAATAATAATATCTTTAACGCTCTCAGACCGTGTTCGATCCCATGTTCATATCGGTGTACAATCTGTTTTATACATCACTGCCGGTCCTGGCACTGGGCGTCTTTGAGCAGGACGTGTCGGATAAGAACAGCGTGGAGTATCCACGGCTATATACGCCGGGCCTGAAGAGCGAGTTGTTCAACATACGTGAGTTCATCTACAGCGTGCTGCACGGAGCCTTCACGTCGCTCATCCTGTTTCTTATACCGTATGGCGTCTACAAGGATGGCGTATCGCACAATGGGTACATACTGAGCGATCACATGACGCTCGGCGCTGTCGTGGCCACCATACTGATTGTGGACAATACGGCGCAGGTGAGCAGACCCGAAATGGTCCGTGGTATCAATTTTCAAAGGTTTTCTTTCCATTGTCCACTTACCAGATTGCACTCTATACCTCGTACTGGACTATAGTCAATCACATAACCATATGGGGTAGCCTCATCTGGTATTTCGTACTGGACTACTTTTACAACTACGTAATTGGCGGACCTTATGTGGGATCCTTGACGCAGGCCATCAAGGATCTAACCTTTTGGATGACCATGCTAATCACAGTCGTTATGCTGATGGCGCCGGTGCTTGCTTACAAGTTCTACTTACTCGACGTCCACCCCAGTCTCTCCGACAAGGTGAGCGGCTGCCAGAAGACGAGTCTACTAGTCATTTGCTTAACCCAAATTTCCTTTACAGATTCGCCAAAAGTCTCTAAAGAAAGTGCACTCGCGCGTCTCCAGCGATGTGCGCCGCACTCCCTCCTCACGCCGTGGACGCCGCTCCGTGCGGTCTGGCTACGCATTTGCGCATCAGGTGAGTGCAGATGCGGCTTGATGTCATTTTTGCGGCGCACCCACATGTATTTCAATTTTTTTTTTTTTTGCAGGAGGGCTTTGGCCGTCTGATCACATCGGGCAAGATAATGCACAAGATGCCGCAAGATTTCGCCTTTCCGCTGGGCCTGGGCACAAAGAAATCACAGACGCTGCACAACAGCGTAGCCGTCTCAGTGGATGGTATGAACAATAAGCAGCAAAGCCACACGAACAACAGCAGCGGCAGTAAGACCAACGACAACAACAACACGAATCTGCGGCACAATCAAAATAATCAGATCCACTCGTCGATGGCGGACATAAGGCACGACGGACGCGCCAGCGCCGATACGTATCAGGGCAGCGCCAGTACAGACGAGCTGAGTCCGCGTGCGCCATGCCAAGACCTGGACACCATCAATCTCTAAAGCTGAACAATGAACACGACTGCAGCGACCGCAACAACAAACAACAAACCAAACACCAAAAATTAGGGCGACCTTAACGATTTTAAGCAAACAAAACACAAAATAAAAAAAAAAAAACTAACTAAATCTACAAAGCTTAGCAACTACATATATATAATTTACAAACGTGTGTGTGTTTCTGTGTGTGCGTCTGTCCGTTTTATATATGAGTTTATGAATTCCGATTCTATTTTTGATAACTAATCCTTTAAATTATTTACAAGAAAAAACCAATAGTAATAACTACACAACATTGGAGTTAAACTATCAAAGTGATTTTCTGTTCATTTAAGATATGTTCTAGCAATTGCTAGAGTATGTTGCATATAGGTATATATAGATATATAGATATCCTATATCCACATAATATACATATGTATGTATTTATATATAGTATTGTGATTTAATTTATAAGTTTGCTTTGCTTCTTGGTTCCCTGTCATATTTTCCTGCTAAAAGTATTTCTTTTAATTTTTTTTATTATATTCTAACTTAGTCTCAAATATACCAAATATAAGTAATATAGAACATTCAGTTTAGTAAAATTCTCTGTCAAAAAAACAAAAATGATTGTGAAAAGTCCCGAACTCCCATGAACTGGGCTGCATTTAGCATAAGATATGTACATGCAAGCCCCAATAGACAGCTCTCTTTCTCTCTTTCTCACTCACTCTATTTTTATTTTGTGTGTGTGTGTATGCGTGTGCTGAATTTAGATTATAAATCGAAACAGAACCATTGAGAAATTGAAAGTGTACTTAAATAACTATTAAATGTTGTGCTGTGTCTTAAACTAGATGAGGAAATTGAATCGTAACTCTTATTAAATCTGGCCAATTCAACTTACCAATTAGTGTAATTTTGAAGCCCGCTGTACTTTCATATATATATATATACTGTTACTGTTACACACACATAAACAGTCATACACAATAATACACTGCTGTGTTCCTACCTACAGTTCCATCTAGAGCTAGTATACAAATAATTTCGCTGTGCAGTCCTAAATATAAGCTAGATACTGTCCTTAACATGCCTCTACTGTAACAATGTGTAGGTGAGTGTGTGAATGTGTATATATAACTTCACTGCTTTTGCGTATGAGACGAAAGTTTTTGAATGAGATATTTTAATTACGTATGGCATAGAATTTAACTCAATACGAAGCGGGCTGTGGATAAACAATGGGTCGAAGGTGAATAAACACTGGTGCGAAAGTTATCATAGGTTTTTAATATGCAATGTGTACGATGTGCGGATCAACTAATCAAATCCAAACGGTTTGCTTGATTGACTCATATCGATCTCATTTCTAGGCGTTGTCATTTGGAGTATATTTTTGCCTGTTATTCAACTATGATTATTATTAGCATTAATAGCATAGAACGTACGTGAAATTAGATAAAACACATGTGTGTGTCAATTTTTTTTTTAATAAAAAAATGTATAAAACTAAGAAATTATGCTAAGCGAATTTTAAATAATTAATAAATGCGAAAAACATATTTTCAGAAAAACAAATTTTTTATATTGATGTGTTGTAAGAAGATGCTTCAGCTACGTACATACATGCAGTCTGTATGTAACTGTCAGTGGATATGACATGTACATACATTAATCTTAGTTTTTTGTACACCATGAATCCATTAAAAATGGCGTGGCAAACCGGGAAATACATTTTTATATACCAGAAATTATATTAGTTGATGAGCTGGAAAGTTTTAATTTTAAATGTAGATCGGCGTCGACCACCTAAGATCAAAAAGCTATGGCAGACGATTTTAAGCTCCTCACCCATTAGGAGAGTGGCAAATCGGGTAAAACTGTATATCCCAGTGTTTTAAATATAGAAAGCGCTGAAATTCTTCATATGAGCTAATGTTACGATTCGATAAAGATCGATGAAAGAGTTATATGTCTATTCCCACTAGAAACGTGGCAAATAGGATTTGAAGATATCAACATTTTTCAAATTTTACTATATTTTGAGCTCTATTGATGCTAGAGATCAGACAGAAGACGAAGCTTGTATAGTTGATTTACTGGTAACTGCAGTAACGGCTAGAAAATCCAGAGGTCAATCACAATTCATAGAATATGCTAGAACGAGAAAATCGCCTTAATCTGCTGCTGACTTGGAGCCGGTATCCAAAATATAACAAAAATTAAAATTGTATAAATTATACATGCAATATGAAGATCCTAGCTGCAAAGATGGTCTAGATATTAAAGCGAATGGCTATCCATGATTTCCCCGTTTAATGGAATGGCCTGCTTTTTGTTACTTTTCGCGCACTAGAAACTAGAAAATTGCACCATTTAATCGGGTTGATAGTGTTTGGGCTGTGAATGAGTATTTTGCAATCGGTCACGCTCAACGGCAACCCTTATCGCTAATCTTTGAAAAAACGTATTTCAAATACTAGAGATGTGTGCTTTGACAAATGCACGAATTTCAATTATATAATCACGATCTGAAAGTCATGAATATAGTCCATCGACAAGAAAACAGCATAGTGCCAATGTCAGTACCAGTGTTGCCGTTTTGCCTTTTTGGGGACAGATCTATCCCTTTTATACCCTGAACCCATTGAAAATGGGAAATCAGGCAGAAGGAGGCGTGGCAGACCCCACAAAGTATATATATTCTTGATCAGGGTGACGAGCTGAGTCTGAGTAAAAGGTTCATGAAAAATGTACATCCACAAGAAAAGTTATTAAACAATTAACTTCCCATGGTAAGCCCACACTGCAGCCCATGCGTGTTTATGAGTGCGTGCCTATGTGTTTTTTTTTTATACCCTGAACCCATTGAAAATGGGAAATCAGGGTATAATGGTTTTGTTAAAAGTATGTAACAGGGAGAAGGAGGCGTGGCAGACCCCACAAAGTATATATATTCTTGATCAGGGCGACAAACTGAATCGATTTAGCCATGTCCGTCTGTCCGTCTGTCCGTCTGTCCGTATGTATGAACGCGTCGATTTCTGAAGATATAGAAGCTAGAGACTTCAACTTTTTTTTAAAATGCTCGTATATAGCGCGCGCATATCGAGTTTATCACAAAAGATCGATAACTCATCCCGTTATTTTTTTATCGATCAAAAACCTTATCGAAAACCAGTTATAAAATTATATCTCCTACACCTTTAGAGCTAAAGTCTCCAAATTTTAAATGTAGACTCGACTGCACGTGATAGAATTTCGATTTTTGTTATAATTCACCCCCCACCCCTATATCCACCTCCTTACCCTCATCTCTGTAAAAGGCGTATTTCAAATACTAGAGACTTGAGCTTTGGCAAATATACGCATAGTAATGATAAAACCACATTCTGAAAGTTTCATGAAGAACGTACGTCCACAAAAAAAGTTATTGAACAATTAAGTTCCCATAGTAAGCCCACACTGCAGCCCATGCCTGTTAATGCGTGCGTGCCTATGGGTGTCTATGTATGTGTTTGCGTGTGTGTGTGTGTTTGTATAAGCTGAAAGACACTAAAAATGATTGAAATGGCTGTTGCTCGGAGGGTTCAGGGTATCTCGTAGTCGAGCAGTCTCGACTAGAGCTTTCTTACTTGTTTAATATTCATTTATTGCCAATCTTAAGTATAACAAATTGCAAATTGCGTGATGGCTAGGATAGCGCGCGGTGCTTGCGGGACGGCCGTAAAGCATTGCTTCGCAAGCACTATGCACTACCTTAGCCTTGGACAGCTCGTCCTCTTATTCGCTCGACTCTGCGGAGCTCCATCACTGTGGCCGCGAAGGTGCTTGTTAGTTCCCAAACTTCCTCCGATTCCAGCATGGCGTTGACTATGTTGTCCACTCTGCCTCTTCCAGACGACGCGTCGCGTCGCGACGCCTCTCCTCCAGGAACCGTCCACATTCGAAAAGAATGTGGTTGGCGTCTTCTACATGACCTCGCCCACACCAGGGGCACTCGTCAGATTCCTCGTGGCCAAAGCGCTTCAAATAGCTTCGAAAGCATCCATGTCCCGAGAGGATCTGCGTAAGGTAGAAATTAACCTCGCCGTGTTTGCGGTTAACCCATGGTTCAAGCCTCGGGATGAGCTTGTGCGCCAACCGCCCCTTTGGCTGAGCTATTCCACTTTCTTTGCCATCGTGCAATGCTGTTCGCCCTGACAGCGTTGAGTCTCGCAGGCGCGTGCGAATTCCGCTCCACGGCTTCGGCGACCAAGTACTCCAGTGGCACCATACCGGCTATGACGAGCGCCGCGTCATCGGAGATAGTCCTGAAAGCGCAGCTGACTCTGATTGCACTCAGTCGGTAGATCGCGCAAATGCCCCGGCTGTAGCTCGGCGTTGCCATTGCTCTTGCCCATATTGGCGCAGCATAGAGAATGACGGACCTAAAAACGCTCATTAGAAGGAGACGTCGTTGCTGTTTAGGTCCCCGCGTGTTAAGCATGATTCTTGAGAGAGCTCTACAAGAATAAGCTGCCTTTTTATGCACATATTCTAAGTGCTCGCGGAAAGTTAATCTTGTGTCTATCATGACTCTTTATTTTTTTATCGATAAAAAACCTTATCGAAAGTTAATTATAAAAATATATCTCCTACATCTTTAGAGCTAGAGTATCCAAATTTTAAATATAGATTTATATGTACGTTATAGAATTTCGATTTTTGTTCAATTTCACCCCCCACCCCTATATCCTCCCCCTCACCCATAAGTTTGTAAACGGCGTATTTCAAATACTAGAAACTTTAGTTTCGGCACATACACGCATATTAATGATAAAAATACAATGTAAAAGTTTCATGAAGAACGTACGTCCACAAAAAAAGTTATCAAACAATTAAGTTCCCATAGTAAGCCCACACTGCAGCCCATGCGTGCTCGCCTATGTGCGTCTATGCATGTGTGTTTGTGTGTGTATGTGTGTGTTTGCATAAGCAAAAAGACGCTAAAAATTATTGAAATGGCTGTTGCTCGAAGGGTTCAGGGGATCTCGTAGTCCAGCAGTCTCGACTAGAGCTTTCTTACTTGTTTCTTTTTGAAAAACTTCTGTCGGTTTTTTGTCTTTTTTTGTGGGCTCAATCGATCATTTTTTGTGTACAGGCGCCGGCAACACTGGTCAGTACAAATAAGTCTTTACACGTGTTATCACACCCACGTAACTAGTATTGATATTGTATAAACATTTTGAATATTAGTCATTAAGATCATTATCAATGTAATGTAACAGTCTCTCAAACACACACCAAGTGCATAAGAAGCTGCAAATAAAATGCCACCGCAGCTGCTCCCGTTGACGACAATGTTGTTGTTGTTGCTCCCGCCGCTGACGTTACTACGCTGCATGTATACCGAAAGAGAGCTCCGAAAAGCCGTTGTCGCAGTAAACGTTCCCGACGCAGTCGCGCTCAGCGTGTTGGACCGCAGCAAGATGCCAGGAGTTGATCCTAGAGATGCATCATGTCAAACATCTCTGATGAAGGAGCTTGAAACCCTTGCCAGGAGTCGTCTCCAGGCCGCTGCCGATCGCTGCTTCGATCGCTGCACCTCGGGCCCGCAAGTTGCAGAAACTTGGCCAGCGATCGTGATGAGCAACAACCGGGAGAAGACGCTCCAGAAAGTAGCTGAGCGTATCCGAAAGAAAGTTTCACCCGAACATGGTGTACGCGTACACGAGGTGCATGAGCTCAAGCGTGGCGGTGCGATTAGCCGCACGCCATCTTCTGGCGAAATACGGAAGCTTATCGTTAACCCGAAGTTTAAGGAAGTTGGGCTCAACGTCAAAGCAAAAGCAGCACTCAGGCCAAGGATCAATGTTATTGATGTCTACAGCAGCATCACCCTAAAGCAGTTCATGGAGGGTCTCTTAAAGAAAAGTCGGTGAAGATTTCCATGGACCAGCGACGATGGACCCACGGACAACGTTCAATTGGAGATGGAAAGATAGGCTCTGGATAGAGGATTCGATGAGGATTTATGTAGAGTGGTTTTCCCTCCGCTGGCACCCGATGACGCCGACCTATGCTTGCCACAGGTGTATCAGTTTTGACCACAAAGTGGCAACATGCAGGATGAAGGAGCAAATCTGCAAGCGATGCGGACATTCGGGGCACCGTACCTCGGGCTGCAGGAATCCTGTACATTGCAGGAACTGCAGTTTTAAGGGTTTACCTGCGAGGCATTATATGCTTTCAGAGGCGTGCCCGTTTTACGAACATGTGCTCGCCAGGGTGGCTTTTAGACGTTAACAATGTTTAGAGTCACTCAGGCTAACTGCGGCCGCAGCAGAGCTCCCGTTGTCAACCTCGGAGTCCGGATGAGGAGCTCTGTGGCGATATTCGCATTGCTACAGGAGCCATACTTCGACCGTGAAGGAAGGATCACCGGATTACCGGCAGGCATGCGAGTCTTCTCCGACAGTCGCAATAAAGCCGCAAATGGTCGTAGACGACCAGGAGGTCGCCTGCATGCCTGTCTCGTCACTCATCACGGAGCTTTGCGTATGCGCGTGTGTGTCTGGAAAATTCGACTCGATATTCCTCACCTCCGTGTACTGCCAATTCAACGCAGAACTGTAACCGTACCTGCTGTACATGGATGCAGTGCTGCTGCTAGCCAGCCGCACGCCTTTTATCTATGGGCTTGATGAGAACCCCTTGTGGTTCAGTAAGCTAACCGAGCGTTCTCTGGGTTCAGGGCAGTCGAGCCGGTGTGCTGAATGTCCGCAGCAGAGTGTTCACGTTCGACAATCGCGGGGCATGGAGCGATATTGACGTGACTATCGTCAGTGATTCAGCGTCTACGTGGGCCGCGTACGACTGGAGTGTAAGCGAGTGGGATTTAAGTGACCACAACATCATATCTGTTGTGGTGACGCTTGATCCGGAGAGCACAGTTGAGAGCTTCGCTCCTGTGCCCTCGTGGAAACTCCAGAATGCTGACTGGCGGCGTTTTAGTGATAAGTTGAGGACTGCATTGATGGAAATCCCCCTGGAGGACTTTCGGCTTTTTTCGTCGGATGCACAGGTAGCTGCACTTCGCTCCCTGGTCCATCAAGTGAGCGACACTTTGTTTGGGTGTCGACAACCACGAGCAAGACGCCGTGTGGGCTGGTGGAATGCTGCCCTCACGGACGCACGCCGTTCAGGAGAGCCAGGAGAAGACTTCAACATGCGCGCCGCACTCACAGTGAGAGTGCCAATGCCCTAGCCTCGTATTTCAGGATCAACCGAAAGGAATACGAGAGGATGATGCTTAAGGCGAAGGAGGAGGATTGGAGGAAGTATGTCGGCGAGCATCAAGATGACCGATCCATGGGGATCTGTGTACAAGATGTGCCACGGCCGCAAGACGCGAACCGATTTCGGTTGCCTTCGCTGGAACGATAAGCAGTACGTAACCTGGCACGATTGCGCGAATGTCCGGCTCCGTAGTTTTTTTCCAGCGTCCCAAAGATAATTCTTCGGAACGCGTTTGACGCCGCAGCCATGTCGCCGCTGAGGATGTTGCGTGTGCGTGACGACAGCTCGGCGGACGAGAATGCCGCTGCAGCCAGTGTTGCCTCCGCTGTTACCAGCGCTGGAGTCCCCGCTGCCACTTCCGTTTGCTTCTGATTGTCGCCGCGAACGAACGGTTTTTTCTGATGCGCATCTTCGACGCAAATTTTGGACTTTATTTTTTTTTTTTATTTCGTGATAAGCTGCGCCAGTATTATTGCGTGTGTGAACTGTTTACAGCTAGTTGCTTCTGATTGGCCAGCCAACAGAGAAACTTTTGTGCGAATAAAAAGTGTTGCAGTCACTAATCTGCTCTCGTCGCGGACGGTTGTGCACGCATAACAACGAGATGGTCAATAAAACTCTTCTAACTAATAAAGTTGGTTGGTGTCCACGGAAGTCGCACTGGCTGGTTGTTGTCCAAAGAAGGTCAACAATCAGCGTTGCATACTCTTGGGCAGTCCAAAAAAAATTTTTTTTTTTTATATTAGAATCTTTTATTGCAGCTTCTTGTCTTAGACTATATAGCGCAGACATCATTAAGCCTTAACCTAGACATCGCTGTCTGCAGATGACTCATAAGTCCAAAATTTGCTTATTGTTAGGTGCCTGGGTCACGTCAACAAAAAATATATTAAGTGGCGATTTGTCGATGCGGCTGACTGGGTTGTACACGTTTTTTATTGTGTGCCCCTTTGCCTCAAGGTCCTTTATTATACATTGAACTTCAGTGCTGTGATGAAGCCCTTTGAGACAAACTCGATAAGGTTTGTCCTCCTTTAACTGGTAGCAATGGAATTCCAGTCCTTGCTGTGTGAAGTGCTTCACGACAGCGCGGTAATCATCGCTGTTTCGAGTGAGAACTCCAATGTATCTTCGCCTTGCCTTGATTTCGTACGAGTTTCTGCTGATGCATTGCTCGATCAAAAAGTGCAAATAAGCCACCGAATTGATGTTTGGACACCAAATAGTGGGCGGGCGTGGCTTAGGTTTCTCCGTTGGCGCTGCATCGTTTATCGGCACGTCTTCAATTTCGTCGGTATCTTCATCCGCTTGTAGGAGTGCGAAGCGATTTTGAGACATAGCCGCTTTTTTTTTGTACTGGGCTCATCTACCAATATCTTTATATACTCATTCACGAAGTGAATTAGTATATTGGTTTTGTGCAATGTCCGTCTTGCTGTCCGTCCGTCCGTCCGTCCGTCTGTCCGTATGAACGCAGCTCATTTCACCGCTATTGAAGCTAGAGTCTTGAAATTTGGAACACACTCGTGTATAGCTCCGATTTATAAAGTGTTAAAATTTTCCCGATCCCCCACTAGGGGCGTGGCAAATCGGAAAATGCATTTTCCGATATACCAGAAACCATGTTAGTTGAAGAGCTAGAAAGCTGAAGTTTGATATGTAGGTCCGCGTCGACCACTCAAGTCCATCAAGCTATGGCAAATATATCTACGCCCATTGGGGGCGTAGCAAATCGGATAAAACTGTATCTCCGGAAGTCATAAAGCTAGAAAGTTGAAATTTTGTACGTGAGCTAATGTTATGATTCTATATTTTATGTTTACACCCACTAGGGGCGTGGCAAATCGGACCTGAAGATATAGTGATTTTTCAAATTTTGCTATATCTTAGGCACTATTGATGCTAGAGACCTATATTTGGTATATATAGGCGGGGTGACAACCCAAGTCCAACGAGCTATATATAACGATGGATATATGTCCGCCCAAAGGGGGCGTGGCAAACCTACAGTTTAAGAGCTAGATGCTTCAAATTTGGATAGTTGAGTTACTGGTAACATCCTCTATCGATGTCCCAAAAATAATCGCCTCTTTAGGGGCGTGGCATATCGAAAAATACCCTGTAATTTTCACATTTTTGGAGCGTAAGCGTTCTAAGAACTGGCCAAAATTGAGGCGTTTACGGCCACTAGGGGCGTGGCAATCGGCAATTGTTGTATCTAATTTTTTTTTCGCTGGGAATCAACGCCAGATATAAACATTACTTTATATTAGCATTGTTACAAAATTTCAGCCCTCTATCTCTGCAAAAAGTAATTATGGCCGCTGCTTCATACAAGCGGAACCAGTGTGCAGTGTGGGCAATATTATGAGAATTTATTTGTTGAATAATTTCGTTTGTAGACATACAATCTTAATAAAACTTTCAGAGCGTAATCATAATGTGTAAATCTGTGTACATTCTAACATTCTCTAGTACTTGAAATGCGTTTTTTACAAATTGGGGGCGAAGGGGGCGTGGGATCCAAAATTTGTAAATTACAAAATGTGTGTATCCATCAATTGTATATACACAATGAATCTGAAGTCTCTAGGATTAATAGTGTTCAAATTAGGCTGAAAAACCATATCAATTTATCGATTATTCTCGATAAAAAAGATATCGGGCTATTGATCGAAAAAATATGATAAACTCGTATTGCGTATGGTATACACGGGTCTACATGCAAAATTTCAGCTCTCTAGCTCTTATAACTTCTGAGGTCGACGCACTCATACAGACGGACAGGACTATATCGACTCAGCTCATCGCCCTGATCAAGAATATATATACTTTATGGGGTCTGCAATGATTCCTTCTGCCCGTTACATACTTTTCACAAAACCATTATACCCTGATTTCCCATTTTCAATGGGTTCAGGGTATAAAAAACAAAATATGTATGAAAAAAAAAAATAACATAACATTGAAGGGGCTTTGAACCTCCTCTACTCTAACATAACTTGCGTCGCCTTTAGCACCCACGCTATTGCTTTGCTTGACTATATGGTAGCTAAAATATAATAACGTAATAACAGAGCATCATCTGACAAAACTACAGTAGCAGCTAGAAAATCCAGAAATCAATCGCAATTCTTATAATATGAAAAAGGGCGCGTTTTTGCCTGTACGCATAGAATAAACGATGAGTGTGTGGATATGTATAAGAAAATCGCGCTGATCTGCTGCTAGCTTGGAGCCGGTATCCAAAATATAACTAAAATCAAAATTGTATAAAATTGATTTGAAGATCCTAGTTCTAAAGATGTACTAGATATAAACAGAAATAGCTATCGATGATTTTTTTAAAATTATAATGGGATCAACGTTTGGGCTGTGAATGAGTATTCTGCAATCGGTATCACCCGACTGCAACGTTCTTACTTGTTACTTGATGGTTTTGGAGAAGTTGTAAGGAGTTTCCGTTTCGTGTTCGAGTTTCTTGGATCTTGCACTGACGTAACGTCTAATTTGGCTGTTGCTTTTGTTTTTTGAGCCACGAACAGCATGAGTATATTGGCGCTTTTGCAGAGGCAGCAGCGAGATCTACGCTTGCGGTGTTTGCCACTTTTTTTTTAGCCATATTGGCGTCGAACCGGGCTTGTATGGCCGCTTGCAGGGTTGGGGATCCTGAAGCTTGCTTGCTGGTAGCGGTTTTCTTTTTTTTTTTTATTTAAGCGTAGAATCTGTACATTCAAATTAGTACTTTAACAACACAGTTAGATATTATAGAGTGCCAAACCAACTGATGTGTTCAGAAGGACTTACAATATTTAAATTATTATTAAACTAAACTTTAAAAAAAAAGAAAAACTTAAAATATCATTAAACTAAACTTATCTAATGTTCTTGGCAAAGCCCAAACGTTTTAACCGCCTTAGTGGCGTCGCAGGGAGCAAACGTCGCGCTAGTCTGCTCCGGTGTCTAGTCTTTCGCTATATCGGCTAGTGTGTCTACCAATCTGTTCCTCCACTGTGAACAGCCGCAGGTCTCGATGCAGGGTAGAGCCGCGCACATACCACGCGCAGTTTGTAATTTGTCGCATCGCGCGATTTTGCAGGACTTGTATGCCCCTATAATTAGATTTGGCGCATATTCCCTAGATCTGCACGCCATAGAGCCAAATTGGGGCTACGCAGTGGACGTAAGCCGCTCTCTTGGCTCTCAGCGACATAGTGCTGCGTCTGTTGATCAGCCACTGGAGTTGTTGCATGCGCTGCCCACATCTCTTGGCCGTAGCTTTTAGATGTGGAAGATGTGGAAATCATGATTAACAAACACAAGATCAAGAGTACGATTAAAATGGTTTGAAATAGAGTTCATCTGAAACAAAGACAGGTTAAACAATTCATCAAAAAGATAGTGATCAATTGTCGGAATTAAGTAATTAGCATTACAAGATGATGACCAAGAAGTGTTCGGAATGTTAAAATCACCCAACACAAGAAAACAATATCTATCATTTACATGTTCGTTAACTTCTTTAATACAATTTATGTCGTGATCATAAACTTGTACATCAGAAAGAGGGAGGGATATAAGAACATGTTATGTATAATGAGCACGATGGGAGAGTTAATTTAACCGCTATAATCTCCACATCATGAAGGGACGAAAAGGTAAACAATTCAGAGTGGATAATGGATTTAACCGCAGTTAACACCCCACCACCTCAGCGCGATGAACGGTCAAGTCTATAAATAGTGAAATTACTTGAAAGAATTTCACTATTATGAATATTATTACTTAGCCATGTTTCAGTGAAAGCGATAATATCATAATGTACACTGAAACTATGCAAAAAAAGACTTTTAAGTTTTGAGTTTAAGCCACGTACATTTTGTTAAATCAGGGACAGTTGAGAAGAGGTTTGTAAGTAGTTTAGTTTTTTGGTACAACGTTTGATGAAGATTGCACCAAAGGTAAATTCACTGAAATAGGCATCGATCTGTTACGATTTTTGGGTTTAAATTCATGAACAACTACATGAGGTGGCCAGAAATTAGGATCACAAAGGGTATTAAAGTGTTCTACAGGCACATTGATTTTGAATGAAGCAATTTCACGCGGTGTCGCGAAACTAAACTTCGATATAAAAACATTTGCCGAAATCTTATTTGTGATAAAAGCCGATACTGCCTCAATGGTAGTGTCAGATGAAAGCCTAGATAAGAAAACTTGCTTTCGAGGAGAGACAACAGATAAGGTAATGCTAGGAGAGGCTGACTTATTGTTACTCTTTGTTTGAACAACAGTAGGAGAAGTATCCAATTGTTGAACAGGAACTAGAGTTTCAATAGTAGCATCAACTTGGGGTACAATAGAGTCGGGACCAGGTAATGAAGGGTCCAGTGAATTAGGGGCCGAAGACAAAACAGAAGCACAAGGTGAGGGTGGAGCAAGCGAATTAGGTGACGATGTAAGCACAGAAGGAGGTACCAACAACGAAGGAGCCTCAGATTGAGAAGGGTGACACTCGAAATTATACTGAGTTAGAATTTCTTCAGCAGCAGCCATATCACTGGCTAACTGCTTAGAAATCTTCTTCAGTTTTAGGAATTGAGCCTTTACAGCACTATACATTTTAGAAAAATTGATTTGTTTTTCTAAACACATCGGACAAGACCAGCGAACGCCCCCGCTACCAAGTTTTGCTGTGGACATAATCTTGTCATAATCACGACCAGTGAGACCTGCACATTTAGTGTGCATTAAATTATCACACAACCAGCAATTAACAAATTGCACTTGTGCAGAGTCCACTGTCCGCCTGAACGAACAAGATTTTTTGCAGCAACTCATATTGGCAACTGGGAATCAAGTAAAAATTACAGAGATGAAGCAGAAACAAAGAATAAAAACAAAGAATAACAAGTAAGGAAACTCTAGTCGAGAGTGCTCGACTAGATACTACCCTGAACCAAACAAATAAAAATGTGCATTTAGTGTGGTTAAATTTTCAATTTAAATGTATTTAAAAATATAAGAGAAATAGAAGACTCATTTAATTAAATACTTGAATATTTTAAAACAATTAAAAAAGCTAACATAAATTGCACCCGCTCTGGGATTCGAACCCGAGACTTCTCGATCGTGCGGCACGCCGCTTTCCACAACGCCACTTCACTTGTTGACAGACTAATGGCAAAACAGCAATACATTCACTGCTGCAGCGCCATCTAGCAAATCGAAACTAAACTAATTGTTTATTTTAATGTGTGTGTGCACACGTATAGGAAAATTGCTGTGACTGTTTCACGTGCGTTTGTTAATTGGCCAAACATTTGATGATTTTTTAAAAATTGATAGAACTAACGGAATTTAATGAAACTTTCAGCATATGATCTACATATTCCATTGAATATGTGACAAATTTAAAAAAACTGGCGCCTGATTTGAACTTGAATGTTTTTATTCGATAAAAACATAACGGGATGATTTATCGATTTTTAGTGATAAACTCGACATCCGCGCTGTATATACGGTCATTTTAAAAAAAGTTCAAGTCTCTAGCTCTTATATCTTCGGAAATCGACGCGTTCAAACATACGGAAAGACGGACAGACGGCCAGACGGACAGACAGACAGACAGACAGACGGACAGAGCTAAATCGACTCAGCTCGTCGCCCTGATCAAGAATATATATACTTTGTGGGGTCTGCCACGCCTCCTTCTCCCTGTTACATACTTTTAACAAAACCATTATACCCTGATTTCCCATTTTCAATGGGTTCAGGGTATAAATACAGACTGTTACAGAGCGTACCGTACCCTGATTTCCCATTTTCAATGGGTTCAGGGTATGTATATACTGTGTATATACATTTGATGGATACACACATTTTGTAATTTACAGATTTTGGATACCACGCCTCCTTCGCTTACAATTTGCGTGCGGGTGGATGCATGTGTATGTATGTGTGCAGAATGATTGGAACATCAGCATGGAGGGTTCAGGGTATCTCCTAGTCGAGCAGTCTCGACTAGAGTCTTCTTACTTGTTATAAAAATCAAAAATAAGACTTATGGCCCAACTTTTATTATAACAAGTAAGAAAGCTCTAGTCGAGACTGCTCGACTACGAGATCCCCTGAACCCTTCAAGCAACAGCAAACACACACACATACATAGACACCCATAGGCGCGCACGCATGGGCTGCAGTGTGGGCTCACTATGGGAACTTAATTGTTTAAAAACTTTTTTTCTGGACGTACGTTCTTCATGAAACTTTTAGATTGTGTTTATATCATTAATATGCGCGTATGTGCCAAAGCTCAAGTTTCTAGTATTTGAAATACGCCTTTTACAAACTTATGGGTGAGGGGGTGGATATAGGGGTGGGAGGTAAAATTGAACAAAAATCGAAATTCTATAACGTGCATATCAATCTACATTTAAAATTTGGATACTCTAGCTCTAAAGATGTAGGAGATATAATTTTATAACTGTCTTTCGATAAGGTTTTTTTATCGATAAAAAAATAACTAGACGAGTTATCGATGTTTGGTGATAAACTCGATATGCGCGCTGTATTTACGGTCATTTTAAAAAAAAGTTCAAGTCTCTAGCTTCTATATCTTCTGAAATCGACGCGTTCATACATACGGACGGACGGACAGACAGACGGACAGGGCAAAATCGACTCAGTTCGTCGCCCTGATCAAGAATATATATACTTTGTGGGGTCTGCCACGCCTCCTTCTCCCTGTTACATACTTTTAACAAAACCATTATACCCTGATTTCCCATTTTCAATGGGTTCAGGGTATAAAAATTGTTCAATACTGTAAAAATATCCTAAAACTCTGAATTCTAAAAAAAAGTGAATTTTTTAGGAAAAGAAAAAAAACTATGCTAAATGGGCCGTTTGGCCCACTGTGCAACGGGGAGAACCGTTAAAAATCTATTTTTAGAATTCGATTTGCGATAAGAAGTGGTTAACGCAGCATCGTTAAGCTTTTTGTGTGCATTGTTTCTTTTATAATTTGGTGATTGATTGCGATGGGTCGTAAACGTGATGCTATTGTCCGCGAGTTTTTTTGTTTTAAAGTGGAGCAAGATATTACGGATTGCAAAATTTGCAAGCGTTCCTTCAAGGGCAATTACTTCACTAATTTGAAGAGACATCTTCAGGAGTGCCATGCCGATGAGTACATGTATGAGGTGAACCAAGACACAAGTGAACCTCAGGAAAAGAAAACGAAATTTTCTATTTCTATGTCGACAAGCGAGGTCAAGAAAGCGTGCGTGCAATTGGTGACAGATGAAAAAGTGTTATTCTCCATTTTGATTCCGCACCTTTTAAAGCGCTGACAGACCAAATTTTTAAAGGGTTGCAGATGAGCCCCATTATGTCTCGGAATGTTGTGTCATGTCACGGAGAAATATGAGCGCGATCTTAAGAGATCGACTTCAAAGCAAGATGCTATCGCTCAAAATTGACATTGCTTCTCGACATTCCAAAGGCATTCTGGGTGTAAACGTCCAGTATTACAGAAACCATGCCAGCTGCAGCGTCAACACACAGGGCTCAATTTGAGCATAGAAATCGAAAATATTTTGGCAGAATTTTCGATTTAAAAGCAGCAATTATATACAATCACTACAGACAATGGCAGAAATGTCGTAAAGACAATTAATTGCTTGAATGAAGACCTCGAACATGTGCTCAGTGCTGATATCGAAAATGAGCAGCTGATGGACAGCATAAATGTTTTTTCGATTTCATCAATTCAATGTGTTGTTCACTCCTTGCAACCGTAAAAGATTTTTTTAACAATGATGCAAGGGATGCAACTGTTGCAAGTGCGCGAAAACTTTGCGCACACCGACATTCAGGTAAACATACAAATTAACGATTTTTAAATATACCAATGAATAATTTTCCTCTTGTATACTGAATTTAGTCTAGCAATTTCAACTACAGCGCTACCTCTGCCTGTCATTGATGTGCCCACCAGATGGAGTTCAACTTTTGCAATGCTAAGAAGTGTATGCATATACGAGGAGTTCATCCAGCCTGAAAACTTGCAGCTTTCAAAGAAGCAATGGGCTGACATTAAAGTTCTTTTGTCTATGCTGGAGCCAATTTCAGAAGCCACTAAAAAGTTGCAAAGCGAACAACTTTTTTTTGGGGACTTCAAGCTATTCTTGGAAACCAAATTAATGATAAAGTCTATGGCTAGCAACATCCATAGTGAGGATCTGGCCAAAAGCTTGGAGAAGCGTGAAGAAATATTCACAACAAATGAGGTAATTCTGTCATCAATTTATTTGTATCCGTGAATTCAGCGAATTCTTCTGAAGAATCCACCTCAGCTGGCTGCAGCCAAAAATCATTTGGTAGGATTGATGCGCCAAATATTTGCCCTAAATAAAAAGGTGAGACTAATAGCTCCTTCCATATTTAAAAGCAATTACAAATTATCTTTTTTGTTTTATTGAACAATTGATAAAGAGACCTCCAGAAGCTTCACAGGCAACGTCGACTCAACCGGACGATGGCCTTGAAATAACATCGCAAAGCACATGCTCATTTTTAAACGCCTATTTGAACTCTATTGAGGTTACGTCTGACTGTGAAGAGTCTGAGGAAGACGACGAACCGGAACTCAAATTGGCTATAACCGAGATTCATGAATATTCCCCGAAGCCAATAGACTTAAACGTGGATATTATATGCTATTGGGAGGACAAAAAGTTCACATATCCACGATTGTACCGTCTTGCCAAGGTAGTTCACTTGGTTCCTGCCACGCAGGTTTCGGTGGAAAGGGCATTCACTGCTCTTAAACTTGTGCTGACAGATTTAAGGTCTAAGCTAAGTGCAGATTCTATAAAAACAAGTAAGAAAGCTCTAGTCGAGACTGCTCGACTACGAGATCCCCTGAGCCCTTCAAGCAACAGCCATTTCAATCATTTTTAGCGTCTCTCTGCTTACACAAACACACACATACACACGCAAACACACATACATAGACACCCATAGGCGCGCACGCATGGGCTGCAGTGTGGGCTTACTATGGGAACTTAATTGTTTAATAACTTTTTTTCTGGACGTACGTTCTTCATGAAACTTTTAGATTGTGGTTTTATCATTACTATGCGTATATTTGCCAAAGCTCAAGTCTCTAGTATTTGAAATACGCCTTTTACAAACTTATGGGTGAGGGGGTGGATATAAGGGTGGGGGGTGAAATTGAACAAAAATCGAAATTCTATAACGTACATATCAATCTACATTTAAAATTTGGATACTCTAGCTCTAAAGATGTAGGAGATATAATTTTATAACTGCATTTCGATAAGGTTTTTGATCGATAAAAAAATAATGGGACGAGTTATCGATTTTTAGTGATAAACTCGATATCCGCGCCGTATATACGGTCATTTAAAAAAAAAGTTCAAGTCTCTAGTTCTTATATCTTCTGAAATCGACGCGTTCATACATACGGACGGACGGACGGACGGACGGACAGACAGACGGACAGGGTTAAATCGACTCAGTTCGTCGCCCTGATCAAGAATATATATACTTTGTGGGGTCTGCCACGCCTCCTTCTCCCTGTTACATACTTTTAACAAAACCATTATACCCTGATTTCCCATTTTCAATGGGTTCAGGGTATAAAAATAATGTTCTTAAAACTAAATAAATAGTAAACTTATACCAAGTGTTATATCTATGGGTGCAGAGAAAGGTGACAATAATACATATATATACATATAAACATATGTATGTACATATATACAGTGATAATGCTTTATTTGCATCTGTCTCCCCCACACATTATCTGTTGAATAGGTACGGGCAAGTGCACAGCGCAAGTGTACTGGCCAAGCGCCTAAGTAAGTATATAATTAATGTATATGTACATACACATGTACATATTTACATATTATATATTAACTGAAAGGTAATAAATCGTAGATCATATATATAAGCCGATATATGATCTAGCTCCTTTACTTCCAGAGATAATTCATCTCAATTTTTATTTTCAATTTTTATAATAAAAGTTAAGCCATAAGTCTTATTTTTGATTTTTATAATAAAAATAAAAAATAAGAGTTATGACTTGATTTTTATACCCTGAACCCTGACGAGCTGAGTCGATTGAGCCCTGTCCGTCTGTCTGTCCGTCTGTCCGTATGTATGAACACGTCGATTTCAGAAGATATAGAAGCTAGAGACTTCAACTTTATTTTTAAATGACCGTATATACAGCGCGGATATCGAGCTTATTACCAAAAATCGATAACTCATCCCGTTATTTTTTTATCGATAAAAAACCTTATCGAAAGACAGTTATAAAATTATATCTCCTACATCTTTAGAGCTAGAGTATCCAAATTTTAAATGTAGATTGATATGTACGTTATAGAATTTCGATTTTTGTTCAATTTCACCCCCCACCCTTATATTCACCCCCTCACCCTCACCTTTGTAAAAGGCGTATTTTAAATACTAGAGACTTGAGCTTCGGCACATACACGCATAAATCTTTGTAAACAGCTTAAAGGAAAATTCCAGTCACACTCCAAGAGATTGTGCAGAAAATTAATAAACTGAAAGCAAAAAATCGCCTGGAGAGGACTTGCTGGATAACAGAACTTTAAAACTACTACCCAAAAAAACGCTACTGCTTATCGTCCTAATCCTCAACAGTATGCTTAGACTGAGACACTTCCCAGCCTGCTGGAAGATGGCGTTGATCACGATGGTACCCAAGCCTGGAAAAGACCAAAGAGAAGTTGAAGGATTTCGCCCAATTAGTCTACTCTCGGCGCTAGGGGAGATGGCAGAGAGGGTGATCCTTGATCGTATCTTGCAGCAGATAGATACTTCAGTATTGTTGTGTATGGAGAAAACTCCTCGAAACGATCAGTTTGCGCAGGTGTCCCACAGGGTAGCGTGCTTGGACCTACGCTGTACAATCTGTACACTGACTAGAAGTCCTAGCATAAACATAGCCACGGAATCCTTGCAGCAGTACGTAAATAGCTTAATAGCTCTAAAGATGTAGAAGATATAATTTTATGACTGCATTTCGATAAGGTTTTTTATCGATAAAAAATAACGAGATGAGTTATCGATTTTTAGTGATAAACTCGATATCCGCGTGCTATATACGGTCATTTAAAAAAAAAAGTTGAAGTCTCTAGCTTCTATATCTTCTGAAATCGACGCGTTCGAACATACGGACAGACGGACAGGGCCAAATCGACTCAGTTCGTCGCCCTGATCAAGAATATATATAAGTAAGTGGGGTCTGCACGCCTCCTTCTCCCTGTTACATACTTTTAACAAAACCATTATACTCAGATTTCCCATTTTCAATGGGTTCAGGGTGTGAGGAGCAATATAGGTATGCACGTATTGATGTATATAAACGTATGTATTTGCTGTGCGTTTATATGCATATACGTGCATATACATGTTGCTCCACACAGCGACGCGAATAGTGTAGGAGCGACCCTCGCACTGGAAAAGGGGTCAAAGTCCAGTTCGAGGCGGTCTCTTTCGCTCCTACATATTCAGCAAAGGGTTCGCGTCGCACACACGACGATCATCGGCGACCGTTAGCCGATTTGATTTGGCGTGATTTGGCGGGAAAATGGCGTCACCCAGATCACGCCACTAAAGGCCCCGCTCCAGAGCCGAACAGGCCCCGTTACCACACGAAGCAGGGCCTGTGACTGGGGTATAAAAGGCCACCAGCGGCTCCATACGAGGCTGTCGAAAACGATACTAGAGAGTGTGGCTGTCGAAATTCATACAAAGTGAATGTGAAGAAAGTGCCAAAGTCAAGTCAACGCGAGGGGTAATCAGGACTCCCAGTACATCGTGGGAACAGCAAGGACATCGTGGGAACAGCAAGGACTTCCAGTGGGAATCCTTGCGGATCATCAGCGGCGTCGGTCAGGACATCGGCGCATATCAGCGACTTAAGCGAGGCTTGCACATCTGGGTGAGTTCGCGTAGCCGTGCGCAAGAGAAGTGATTGTGAGTGAACGAAGCTAGTGTTGTGCTGTGAGCGAGTGAGATAGTAGGAGAGATCTGCATAGCTGGCGAACCGCCAGAGTTTACAGATCCAGATCCTGGCGTTTCTCGAATCCTTACGGTGAACTAGCGTGTTTAGCACAACACTCTCCCAGCCGGAGTGCGTTGAACAAGCGCTCAGTAGGTGTGCGTCGCTAAGCAAACCAGCGAGCCAGCATAAATTTAAGTGACGTGTACATTTCATACTTATTTAAGAGAATATACAATTACGCTATAAAACCTAAATCACAAAGACTAATTAATTATCGCAGGGGCTTCAACAAATAAATTTGTTGGCAACGACTCCACAGTCAGCTGAAACTAGCCCAGCTTAGACTCGGGATAAACCGAAGGTTCGTTACAACTGGCGCCCAACGTGGGTCCCTGCGATAAGAGTTTAATTAGTATATATTTGTGAACATGGTGCGAGCGTGGGTGTATAATCTTAAAAAGAATGAAGTGCTGCGTTACGGCGAGGAGTTTGGAGTGAGCTTGTCAGGCACACTGGACGTCATGCGGAGACAGTTCGGCGAGTGGGTTGAGAGGAATGAAGGAAGCATTCCTTACTCACTGAGGATCGCCGAATTGGGGCGACTGCATGGACGCCGTGCCTCGCTCAGAGACGAGGCAACGACCACCGTCGGGGACGACGAGCTGGAGTCGGAGCTTGCACATGTGGCGCGGCTGTGTGTGCCCTCCACGAGCGCTACGGCGCGACTCCAGAACACGCGTCAAGGTGAGATTAGAGCCACATCCAACCCGCAACCGGAAATCAGGCCACGAGGACACGACAGCACCGTTCAGGAATATCCAAAGGTGGCCAAACAAGTGCGGGAGTGGAGCTTCCGTTTTGATGGTACCACAAAGCCTTTGGAGTTCTTGGAGTAGGTGGAGTGGTCGGCTGACACATATGGCCTGGATCTGGATATGATCCCGAGGGCGATGCCAGAGCTGCTGAAGGGCAATGGCCTTGAAGTGGTACGTGGCCAACAATCGGCACTGGACGGCGTGGGCGACATTCGTGCGCAGCTTCCAGGAGTTTTTTCTACCCAGAGGCTATCTGGAGAAGCTGGAGGATGACGTCAAACGCCGGAGGCAGATGGTAGATGAGTGCTTCAAAGTCTACATGGTGGAGATGCAGCTTCTCATGCGGCCTCTGCGCGCAGACCGCGAGATGAAGCTCATCTACAACAACAGCCTGTCCGATCTGCGTGCCTACGCCCGGCCATATCAATTCCAGAGTCTGGTGGAATTGATGCACCTGGCGGACGAGTTCGAGGAGCTGGAGAGGGACTGCGAGAGGTTGCGACAACAGCCACGGCCTGGCCGGTCACGACTGATGGCCATGGACGACGCTGGAGGCGATGTGGAGTATCGCCACATGGAAGATGAGGCGAAACTTTCTCCTGCGCCGAGGAAAGGCGCAACCGGAACGAGGACACACATCCCGAATCCATCCAAGGCGTGCCGAGTGTGTGGTCAGGAGGGGCACCGCGCGTTTACGTGTCGCAACAAGGCACTGGATTTCTGCTGGCAGTGCGGGCGCATTGGAGTGAGAACGTTTGCCTGTTGCCAGTCGGGAAACGAGCATACGCTTAGCGGACGGCAGTTGCAGTCAGGTGGACTCGCAACTCGAGGCGACGATCAGCCTGGGGTTTCAGCAAGTACAGATTCCGTTGCTGATTCTGCCAGGAGTGATCGAAGATCTAGTGCTGGGCTGGGATTTCTTGGCCAGCATGGGCACCACACTGGAGTGCGGTGGCTTGACATTGAAGGTCGAGCCAAGAATCCCACAGTCGTGCGGACAGCCGGAGGAGAAGCTATCCGTGGTTGTGGCCAGCGTGGAGGCGAACCCAGAGACGCCAGTGGAGGCGAACATGGAGCAACCAACGCCTATGCACAATGACCCAGAGGTGGACGCTTTCCTGAGGCATGAGCTGGAGAAGTTCCAGCATGTGAAAGGCACCACCAGAATCACGGAGCACCGGATCAGGATGCAGGATAACAGGCCCATAAAGCAGCGCTACTTCCCCAAAAATCCAAAAATGCAGGCGGAGATCAACCTGCAGGTGGATGAGCTGCTGGCCAAAGGCTGCATCGAGCCCTCGAAGAGCCCACATAGCGCGCCGATTGTCATGGTTCGAATGGGAAGTGGCGGCTATGTGTGGATTTCCGACAGCTAAACAGCAGATCCATCAAAGATGCATACCCTTTGCCGCGTGTGCATCACATTCTGGACCAGCTGCGAGAGGCGCGCTATATCAGCAGCCTGGATTTGAAGGACGGGTATTGGCAAATACCTATGGAGAAGGCCAGCAGACCACTGACAGCATTCACGGTGCCAGGAAAGGGGCTTTATCAGTGGAAAGTGATGCCGTTTGGACTCCATTCTGCGCCGGCAACATTTCAGCGAGACCAAGTGATCGGCCCAGAAATGATGCCCCATGCCTTTGCCTACCTGGACGACATCATCGTCATCGGCCGAACGCGACAGGAGCATATGAACAACCTACGAGAGGTGTTCCGGCGACTGCGGGCAGCCAACTTGAAAATCAACATCGACAAGTGCGATTTTTTCAAGAAAGAGCTAAAGTATCTGGGTCACAAAGTCACGGAGGATGGCATTTGTACAGATCCAGAGAAAGTGGCCGCTATCGCCGAGCTGAAGCCACCCACAAACGTAAAAGAGTTACGTCAATACGTGGGCGTGGCTTCATGGTACCGCCGATTGGTGCCAGATTTTGCAGCCACAGTGCATCCGCTAAACGCACTGCTCAAAAAGGGCACGAAGTGGGAGTGGACTGAGGAGCGGCAGAGAGCGTTCGAGACAGTAAAGGCCAAACTGACGGAGTCACCGGTGCTGGCGTGCCCAGATTTCTCGAAGCCCTTTTGCTTGCAAACGGACGCAAGCAATTATGGGCTTGGGGCAATCCTGACGCAGACCTCGGAGGACGGAGAGCGCGTCATTTCGTATGCCAGCCGGACACTGAACAGTGCTGAAAAGAACAGCGCCATACACGCCTCAAGAGAATCTCACTGAGAGGGCAAATAGAACTGTGAAGACGATGATTGCGCAGTTCGCTGGAGATGACCAGAGATGCTGGGAAGACGCATTGCCGGAGTTGACATTGGCGGTCAACAGCAGCGTGTCAGCATCCACAGGGTATTCGGCCGCCTTCATCACACAAGGGCGAGAGCCAAGGCTGCCCAAATCGCTGTTCGACGCGCAAACTATCGGCACAGGCCAGGAGGCACAGAGCCCAGTCGAGAGGGCCAGCAAGATGTGCGAAGTGTTTGAGATCGTGCGTCGAAACCTGGAGAGAGCTGGACAGGATCAGGCGCGTCATTACAACCTACGGAGGCGGCAGTGGAAGCCGGCCGTAGGTGACAAGGTGTGGGCAAAGGAACGCCACTTGTCTAATGCCGCAGAGGGATTCGCAGCAAAACTGGCGCCACGCTATGGAGGCCCATATATAGTGGCCAGTTTTGTGTCCCCAGTCATCTGCCGGATCAGGTCGGAGGCAGAAAAGCGGACAGGACGGCGCATGTGGCGGATCTCAAGCCGTGGAGAGGAGACACGGGTGAGCAATAGAGCTGTTTTGTTTTTTTTTCCAAAAAAAAAAAGGGAGTGAATACACAGCGAAGTGTATTGCTTCTTACAAAAAAAAAGAAGAAGAAAAAAAATAAGACGACAAAATTTTGCTCAAAGTGCATAATTTCGGCTGCGAAATGCATCTGTGATGGGAAAACAACAGTTGCCACCGGGAAAATTACGGTATATGGATGTACAACAACAATTTGTTTGAACTGCGCGCGCACTACAGCAAGCAGTGTACAGTAATGCACCGAAAAACTTAGCTGTCGGTGCGTGCGCAATACACAATACACAGATACAACAACAAAGCAGTGCATGCACGCAGGCCCATATACGGTATATGCGCAACAACAATGCGCGCAGCCGAGATTATGTATTATCATGTTTAATCGCACGAAAAAGAAAAGCGGAAAACAGAAACAAAACCGCATACGTTCCAGGCAAGAATTTCTGCACACACATACATGCATAGGCGAGGGCAAAGGCCTTCGTCGGCTGCTTAGCGATCGCTAACACACGAAGATGCTGTGTGTGCGATATATGAAACAGCCAACAACAAAACACACAGCGACATGCACAACAGCCAACAACAAAACACGCGGCGACATATAAAACAATCACCACTAAGAGTTAGATACATAAAACGGCCAACAACAATGTATCACAGCTGAATGCTGCATCAGAATGTTCGGCCACCGAAGGGCTGCGTGTGCTATGTATGCTGTGTGTGCTGTGTGTGTTGGGTGTGCATGTGAGAGTAGGGAAAACGGTATCAGGGCGATACCATAGCCTGGAATCCAGCCATAAGATCGAGCAGGCTAGAGCGGGCCGATCCAAGTATCCGTTATGCTGCCGCCCACGCAACGGCGACGCGGCAGCATAAGGGTATAAAATGGGCAGGCGAGCTTTGGCTCGGCCTATTTTGTGAAAAGTTACTATGGCAAGTGGACGCATCGCGAGAGATAATCTGGATCTGGGCATCGGCCGGGTACACCCTGCCGATCCTCGGTGGCTGGCCAGCGACTACGCTGGAGCGGCACGGGGAGCAAGCAGGGTGGACACCCCGGTGTCCAGAGCACGCGCGCGAAGGAGTAAAACACGGCTGCCGCCGGTGAGACTGTCGTTTCACCCGTACCGGCAGCCAAAGAGACGGCTACGACGCCATCGGCCATACTTGGAGCTGGAGCCATCAACCAGCGAGGAGGAGAGCGTGGTCACGGATGGCTCGTGGTCGCCGGGGAGCAGGACCAGCGACAACGAGGACCATCGTAACCGGACCAGGTTATGGTCGCCGGATAGCTGGACCAACGACAACGAGGACCAGGACAGGTCATGGTCGCCGGTGAGCTCGACCGGTGTCGCAGCCTGCAGGAGGAGGAGCGGTGGGACGAGTCGCTGGTCAGCCACTACGTCCGCAACGGCCGATACTCGCCGTTGCGACCGTTGTGGCGCCCACCGCGCCCGCCTCACCGAGCGATGCGGACCGAGACAATCGTGATTTCCGACTCAGAGGATGAAGAAACGCCAGAACCTCCGCGGGTAAGTGCCAGCTACGCTGGAAAGGTGGTGGGGGGTCGCCTGGAACACCGCGCCGAGTTTGTCATAACTTGGAACGAGCCCCTCACCTCGAAGCCCGCGCCCACCACAGGCGACGCCGCAACAGGCGACACCGCCGCCGCCCACACCACCGGAGACGTCGATAGACGCCGACGAGGAGTGGCGACCAATACGACTGCCCGCCCGGCCAGCGTTACAACGCCAGGTATCGGAGCCAGCGCCGCCACCACCCTAGAGGCCTACACTGCAGCGGCAGGCATCTTGGCCCGACGCGGGAGCAGCACAGTGGCTGGAGTTGCGGCGTGAGGAGTGGCCATTAGAGGTAGAGCAACACGCCGCCCGGATGGAGGCCCAAGGCAGCGGGCGCACCGCCCGCATCGTCTGGGCAAGGGGCATAAAGTACAGGGTGCGGCGGACACGTAGCTGATGCCGAGCATTCAAATATATCTGAAAATTTAAGATGTATATTATATTTCAGAATAAAAAAAAAAAATATATATATATATATATATATAAAATAAAACACATGTTTACAACTTTGGATTGAGGTTGGTTCACCATTGATGCCTGCCACGCGACTGTCCCTCCGTGCTGAGACGTAGACGCGTTTTGCTGGCCGAATCCTCGCGCACTGGCCAGCGATTTCGCTGGAGCTGGAGGGAATGACTGCTGTGCCCCACCGGAGCATCACCAAGGGTCCAAGGAGCAACAGGAATCAGCAGAGAGACGTCTCCAGCGGCGAGGGGCAACATGCGTCAAATGGGCGAAATGGCCATTACCGCGCGCACGTACACCAATGCCGCCGGGGGCTGTAATACCGATAGGCGAGTTTTGCAGCAGCGGCCGGCGTGGGCATTGACAGCGGCAGGCCATCAGGTCAAGGGGCATGGAGGAAAGATGCCCAACCTGAAAAACAATATTTTTATTAAGGTTTTGTCGAGGCTTATAAAAATATGAAACCCATTCACTTACCGGCAGAGTGCAGCATTGCCAACGGTAAGGAAAAACAAGTAAGGAAACTCTAGTCGAGAACGCTCGACTACGAGATCCCCTGAACCCTTCAAGCAACAGTCATTTCAATCATTTTTAGCGTCTCTCTGCTTACACAAACACACACATACACACGCAAACACACATACATAGACACCCATAGGCGCGCACGCATGGGCTGCAGTGTGGGCTTACTATGGGAACTTAATTGTTTAATAACTTTTTTTCTGGACGTACGTTCTTCATGAAACTTTTAGATTGTGGTTTTATCATTACTATGCGTATATTTGCCAAAGCTCAAGTCTCTAGTATTTGAAATACGCCTTTTACAAACTTATGGGTGAGAGGGTGGATATAAGGGTGGGGGGTGAAATTGAACAAAAATCGAAATTCTATAACGTACATATCAATCTACATTTAAAATTTGGATACTCTAGCTCTAAAGATGTAGGAGATATAATTTTATAACTGCATTTCGATAAGGTTTTTGATCGATAAAAAAATAATGGGACGAGTTATCGATTTTTAGTGATAAACTCGATATCCGCGCCGTATATACGGTCATTTAAAAAAAAAGTTCAAGTCTCTAGCTCTTATATCTTCTGAAATCGACGCGTTCATACATACGGACGGACGGACGGACGGACGGACGGACAGACAGACGGACAGGGTTAAATCGACTCAGTTCGTCGCCCTGATCAAGAATATATATACTTTGTGGGGTCTGCCACGCCTCCTTCTCCCTGTTACATACTTTTAACAAAACCATTATACCCTGATTTCCCATTTTCAATGGGTTCAGGGTATAAAAATAATGTTCTTAAAACTAAATAAATAGTAAACTTATACCAAGTGTTATATCTATGGGTGCAGAGAAAGGTGACAATAATACATATATATACATATAAACATATGTATGTACATATATACAGTGATAATGCTTTATTTGCATCTGTCTCCCCCACACATTATCTGTTGAATAGGTACGGGCAAGTGCACAGCGCAAGTGTACTGGCCAAGCGCCTAAGTAAGTATATAATTAATGTATATGTACATACACATATACATATTTACATATTATATATTAACTGAAAGGTAATAAATCGTAGATCATATATATAAGCCGATATATGATCTAGCTCCTTTACTTCCAGAGATAATTCATCTCAATTTTTATTTTCAATTTTTATAATAAAAGTTAAGCCATAAGTCTTATTTTTGATTTTTATAATAAAAATAAAAAATAAGAGTTATGACTTGATTTTTATACCCTGAACCCTGACGAGCTGAGTCGATTGAGCCCTGTCCGTCTGTCTGTCCGTCTGTCCGTATGTATGAACACGTCGATTTCAGAAGATATAGAAGCTAGAGACTTCAACTTTATTTTTAAATGACCGTATATACAGCGCGGATATCGAGCTTATTACCAAAAATCGATAACTCATCCCGTTATTTTTTTATCGATAAAAAACCTTATCGAAAGACAGTTATAAAATTATATCTCCTACATCTTTAGAGCTAGAGTATCCAAATTTTAAATGTAGATTGATATGTACGTTATAGAATTTCGATTTTTGTTCAATTTCACCCCCCACCCTTATATTCACCCCCTCACCCTCACCTTTGTAAAAGGCGTATTTTAAATACTAGAGACTTGAGCTTCGGCACATACACGCATAAATCTTTGTAAACAGCTTAAAGGAAAATTCCAGTCACACTCCAAGAGATTGTGCAGAAAATTAATAAACTGAAAGCAAAAAATCGCCTGGAGAGGACTTGCTGGATAACAGAACTTTAAAACTACTACCCAAAAAAACGCTACTGCTTATCGTCCTAATCTTCAACAGTATGCTTAGACTGAGACACTTCCCAGCCTGCTGGAAGATGGCGTTGATCACGATGGTACCCAAGCCTGGAAAAGACCAAAGAGAAGTTGAAGGATTTCGCCCAATTAGTCTACTCTCGGCGCTAGGGGAGATGGCAGAGAGAGTGATCCTTGATCGTATCTTGCAGCAGATAGATACTTCAGTATTGTTGTGTATGGAGAAAACTCCTCGAAACGATCAGTTTGCGCAGGTGTCCCACAGGGTAGCGTGCTTGGACCTACGCTGTACAATCTGTACACTGACTAGAAGTCCTAGCATAAACATAGCCACGGAATCCTTGCAGCAGTACGTAAATAGCTTAATAGCTCTAAAGATGTAGAAGATATAATTTTATGACTGCATTTCGATAAGGTTTTTTATCGATAAAAAATAACGAGATGAGTTATCGATTTTTAGTGATAAACTCGATATCCGCGTGCTATATACGGTCATTTAAAAAAAAAAGTTGAAGTCTCTAGCTTCTATATCTTCTGAAATCGACGCGTTCGAACATACGGACAGACGGACAGGGCCAAATCGACTCAGTTCGTCGCCCTGATCAAGAATATATATAAGTAAGTGGGGTCTGCACGCCTCCTTCTCCCTGTTACATACTTTTAACAAAACCATTATACTCAGATTTCCCATTTTCAATGGGTTCAGGGTGTGAGGAGCAATATAGGTATGCACGTATTGATGTATATAAACGTATGTATTTGCTGTGCGTTTATATGCATATACGTGCATATACATGTTGCTCCACACAGCGACGCGAATAGTGTAGGAGCGACCCTCGCACTGGAAAAGGGGTCAAAGTCCAGTTCGAGGCGGTCTCTTTCGCTCCTACATATTCAGCAAAGGGTTCGCGTCGCACACACGACGATCATCGGCGACCGTTAGCCGATTTGATTTGGCGTGATTTGGCGGGAAAATGGCGTCACCCAGATCACGCCACTAAAGGCCCCGCTCCAGAGCCGAACAGGCCCCGTTACCACACGAAGCAGGGCCTGTGACTGGGGTATAAAAGGCCACCAGCGGCTCCATACGAGGCTGTCGAAAACGATACTAGAGAGTGTGGCTGTCGAAATTCATACAAAGTGAATGTGAAGAAAGTGCCAAAGTCAAGTCAACGCGAGGGGTAATCAGGACTCCCAGTACATCGTGGGAACAGCAAGGACATCGTGGGAACAGCAAGGACTTCCAGTGGGAATCCTTGCGGATCATCAGCGGCGTCGGTCAGGACATCGGCGCATATCAGCGACTTAAGTGAGGCTTGCACATCTGGGTGAGTTCGCGTAGCCGTGCGCAAGAGAAGTGATTGTGAGTGAACGAAGCTAGTGTTGTGCTGTGAGCGAGTGAGATAGTAGGAGAGATCTGCATAGCTGGCGAACCGCCAGAGTTTACAGATCCAGATCCTGGCGTTTCTCGAATCCTTACGGCGAACTAGCGTGTTTAGCACAACACTCTCCCAGCCGGAGTGCGTTGAACAAGCGCTCAGTAGGTGTGCGTCGCTAAGCAAACCAGCGAGCCAGCATAAATTTAAGTGACGTGTACATTTCATACTTATTTAAGAGAATATACAATTACGCTATAAAACCTAAATCACAAAGACTAATTAATTATCGCAGGGGCTTCAACAAATAAATTTGTTGGTAACGAATCCACAGTCATCTGAAATTAGCCCAGCTTAGACTCGGGATAAACCGAAGGTTCGTTACAACTGGCGCCCAACGTGGGTCCCTGCGATAAGAGTTTAATTAGTATATATTTGTGAACATGGTGCGAGCGTGGGTGTATAATCTTAAAAAGAATGAAGTGCTGCGTTACGGCGAGGAGTTTGGAGTGAGCTTGTCAGGCACACTGGACGTCATGCGGAGACAGTTCGGCGAGTGGGTTGAGAGGAATGAAGGAAGCATTCCTTACTCACTGAGGATCGCCGAATTGGGGCGACTGCATGGACGCCGTGCCTCGCTCAGAGACGAGGCAACGACCGCCGTCGGGGACGACGAGCTGGAGTCGGAGCTTGCACATGTGGCGCGGCTGTGTGTGCCCTCCACGAGCGCTACGGCGCGACTCCAGAACACGCGTCAAGGTGAGATTAGAGCCACATCCACCCCGCAACCGGAAATCAGGCCACGAGGACACGACAGCACCGTTCAGGAATATCCAAAGGTGGCCAAACAAGTGCGGGAGTGGAGCTTCCGTTTTGATGGTACCACAAAGCCTTTGGAGTTCTTGGAGTAGGTGGAGTGGTCGGCTGACACATATGGCCTGGATCTGGATATGATCCCGAGGGCGATGCCAGAGCTGCTGAAGGGCAATGGCCTTGAAGTGGTACGTGGCCAACAATCGGCACTGGACGGCGTGGGCGACATTCGTGCGCAGCTTCCAGGAGTTTTTTCTACCCAGAGGCTATCTGGAGAAGCTGGAGGATGACGTCAAACGCCGGAGGCAGATGGTAGATGAGTGCTTCAAAGTCTACATGGTGGAGATGCAGCTTCTCATGCGGCCTCTGCGCGCAGACCGCGAGATGAAGCTCATCTACAACAACAGCCTGTCCGATCTGCGTGCCTACGCCCGGCCATATCAATTCCAGAGTCTGGTGGAATTGATGCACCTGGCGGACGAGTTCGAGGAGCTGGAGAGGGACTGCGAGAGGTTGCGACAACAGCCACGGCCTGGCCGGTCACGACTGATGGCCATGGACGACGCTGGAGGCGATGTGGAGTATCGCCACATGGAAGATGAGGCGAAACTTTCTCCTGCGCCGAGGAAAGGCGCAACCGGAACGAGGACACACATCCCGAATCCATCCAAGGCGTGCCGAGTGTGTGGTCAGGAGGGGCACCGCGCGTTTACGTGTCGCAACAAGGCACTGGATTTCTGCTGGCAGTGCGGGCGCATTGGAGTGAGAACGTTTGCCTGTTGCCAGTCGGGAAACGAGCATACGCTTAGCGGACGGCAGTTGCAGTCAGGTGGACTCGCAACTCGAGGCGACGATCAGCCTGGGGTTTCAGCAAGTACAGATTCCGTTGCTGATTCTGCCAGGAGTGATCGAAGATCTAGTGCTGGGCTGGGATTTCTTGGCCAGCATGGGCACCACACTGGAGTGCGGTGGCTTGACATTGAAGGTCGAGCCAAGAATCCCACAGTCGTGCGGACAGCCGGAGGAGAAGCTATCCGTGGTTGTGGCCAGCGTGGAGGCGAACCCAGAGACGCCAGTGGAGGCGAACATGGAGCAACCAACGCCTATGCACAATGACCCAGAGGTGGACGCTTTCCTGAGGCATGAGCTGGAGAAGTTCCAGCATGTGAAAGGCACCACCAGAATCACGGAGCACCGGATCAGGATGCAGGATAACAGGCCCATAAAGCAGCGCTACTTCCCCAAAAATCCAAAAATGCAGGCGGAGATCAACCTGCAGGTGGATGAGCTGCTGGCCAAAGGCTGCATCGAGCCCTCGAAGAGCCCACATAGCGCGCCGATTGTCATGGTTCGAATGGGAAGTGGCGGCTATGTGTGGATTTCCGACAGCTAAACAGCAGATCCATCAAAGATGCATACCCTTTGCCGCGTGTGCATCACATTCTGGACCAGCTGCGAGAGGCGCGCTATATCAGCAGCCTGGATTTGAAGGACGGGTATTGGCAAATACCTATGGAGAAGGCCAGCAGACCACTGACAGCATTCACGGTGCCAGGAAAGGGGCTTTATCAGTGGAAAGTGATGCCGTTTGGACTCCATTCTGCGCCGGCAACATTTCAGCGAGACCAAGTGATCGGCCCAGAAATGATGCCCCATGCCTTTGCCTACCTGGACGACATCATCGTCATCAGCATATGAACAACCTACGAGAGGTGTTCCGGCGACTGCGGGCAGCCAACTTGAAAATCAACATCGACAAGTGCGATTTTTTCAAGAAAGAGCTAAAGTATCTGGGTCACAAAGTCACGGAGGATGGCATTTGTACAGATCCAGAGAAAGTGGCCGCTATCGCCGAGCTGAAGCCACCCACAAACGTAAAAGAGTTACGTCAATACGTGGGCGTGGCTTCATGGTACCGCCGATTGGTGCCAGATTTTGCAGCCACAGTGCATCCGCTAAACGCACTGCTCAAAAAGGGCACGAAGTGGGAGTGGACTGAGGAGCGGCAGAGAGCGTTCGAGACAGTAAAGGCCAAACTGACGGAGTCACCGGTGCTGGCGTGCCCAGATTTCTCGAAGCCCTTTTGCTTGCAAACGGACGCAAGCAATTATGGGCTTGGGGCAATCCTGACGCAGACCTCGGAGGACGGAGAGCGCGTCATTTCGTATGCCAGCCGGACACTGAACAGTGCTGAAAAGAACAGCGCCATACACGCCTCAAGAGAATCTCACTGAGAGGGCAAATAGAACTGTGAAGACGATGATTGCGCAGTTCGCTGGAGATGACCAGAGATGCTGGGAAGACGCATTGCCGGAGTTGACATTGGCGGTCAACAGCAGCGTGTCAGCATCCACAGGGTATTCGGCCGCCTTCATCACACAAGGGCGAGAGCCAAGGCTGTCCAAATCGCTGTTCGACGCGCAAAAAAAAAAAAAGGGAGTGAATACACAGCGAAGTGTATTGCTTCTTACAAAAAAAAAGAAGAAGAAAAAAAATAAGACGACAAAATTTTGCTCAAAGTGCATAATTTCGGCTGCGAAATGCATCTGTGATGGGAAAACAACAGTTGTCACCGGGAAAATTACGGTATATGGATGTACAACAACAATTTGTTTGAACTGCGCGCGCACTACAGCAAGCAGTGTACAGTACTGCACCGAAAAACTTAGCTGTCGGTGCGTGCGCAATACACAATACACAGATACAACAACAAAGCAGTGCATGCACGCAGGCCCATATACGGTATATGCGCAACAACAATGCGCGCAGCCGAGATTATGTATTATCATGTTTAATCGCACGAAAAAGAAAAGCGGAAAACAGAAACAAAACCGCATACGTTCCAGGCAAGAATTTCTGCACACACATACATGCATAGGCGAGGGCAAAGGCCTTCGTCGGCTGCTTAGCGATCGCTAACACACGAAGATGCTGTGTGTGCGATATATGAAACAGCCAACAACAAAACACACAGCGACATGCACAACAGCCAACAACAAAACACGCGGCGACATATAAAACAATCACCACTAAGAGTTAGATACATAAAACGGCCAACAACAATGTATCACAGCTGAATGCTGCATCAGAATGTTCGGCCACCGAAGGGCTGCGTGTGCTATGTATGCTGTGTGTGCTGTGTGTGTTGGGTGTGCATGTGAGAGTAGGGAAAACGGTATCAGGGCGATACCATAGCCTGGAATCCAGCCATAAGATCGAGCAGGCTAGAGCGGGCCGATCCAAGTATCCGTTATGCTGCCGCCCACGCAACGGCGACGCGGCAGCATAAGGGTATAAAATGGGCAGGCGAGCTTTGGCTCGGCCTATTTTGTGAAAAGTTACTATGGCAAGTGGACGCATCGCGAGAGATAATCTGGATCTGGGCATCGGCCGGGTACACCCTGCCGATCCTCGGTTGCTGGCCAGCGACTACGCTGGAGCGGCACGGGGAGCAAGCAGGGTGGACACCCCGGTGTCCAGAGCACGCGCGCGAAGGAGTAAAACACGGCTGCCGCCGGTGAGACTGTCGTTTCACCCGTACCGGCAGCCAAAGAGACGGCTACGACGCCATCGGCCATACTTGGAGCTGGAGCCATCAACCAGCGAGGAGGAGAGCGTGGTCACGGATGGCTCGTGGTCGCCGGGGAGCAGGACCAGCGACAACGAGGACCATCGTAACCGGACCAGGTTATGGTCGCCGGATAGCTGGACCAACGACAACGAGGACCAGGACAGGTCATGGTCGCCGGTGAGCTCGCCCGGTGTCGCAGCCTGCAGGAGGAGGAGCGGTGGGACGAGTCGCTGGTCAGCGACTACGTCCGCAACGGCCGATACTCGCCGTTGCGACCGTTGTGGCGCCCACCGCGCCCGCCTCACCGAGCGATGCGGACCGAGACAATCGTGATTTCCGACTCAGAGGATGAAGAAACGCCAGAACCTCCGCGGGTAAGTGCCAGCTACGCTGGAAAGGTGGTGGGGGGTCGCCTGGAACACCGCGCCGAGTTTGTCATAACTTGGAACGAGCCCCTCACCTCGAAGCCCGCGCCCACCACAGGCGACGCCGCAACAGGCGACACCGCCGCCGCCCACACCACCGGAGACGTCGATAGACGCCGACGAGGAGTGGCGACCAATACGACTGCCCGCCCGGCCAGCGTTACAACGCCAGGTATCGGAGCCAGCGCCGCCACCACCCTAGAGGCCTACACTGCAGCGGCAGGCATCTTGGCCCGACGCGGGAGCAGCACAGTGGCTGGAGTTGCGGCGTGAGGAGTGGCCATTAGAGGTAGAGCAACACGCCGCCCGGATGGAGGCCCAAGGCAGCGGGCGCACCGCCCGCATCGTCTGGGCAAGGGGCATAAAGTACAGGGTGCGGCGGACACGTAGCTGATGCCGAGCATTCAAATATATCTGAAAATTTAAGATGTATATTATATTTCAGAATAAAAAAAAAAAATATATATATATATATATATAAAATAAAACACATGTTTACAACTTTGGATTGAGGTTGGTTCACCATTGATGCCTGCCACGCGACTGTCCCTCCGTGCTGAGACGTAGACGCGTTTTGCTGGCCGAATCCTCGCGCACTGGCCAGCGATTTCGCTGGAGCTGGAGGGAATGACTGCTGTGCCCCACCGGAGCATCACCAAGGGTCCAAGGAGCAACAGGAATCAGCAGAGAGACGTCTCCAGCGGCGAGGGGCAACATGCGTCAAATGGGCGAAATGGCCATTACCGCGCGCACGTACACCAATGCCGCCGGGGGCTGTAATACCGATAGGCGAGTTTTGCAGCAGCGGCCGGCGTGGGCATTGACAGCGGCAGGCCATCAGGTCAAGGGGCATGGAGGAAAGATGCCCAACCTGAAAAACAATATTTTTATTAAGGTTTTGTCGAGGCTTATAAAAATATGAAACCCATTCACTTACCGGCAGAGTGCAGCATTGCCAACGGTAAGGAAAAACAAGTAAGGAAACTCTAGTCGAGAACGCTCGACTACGAGATCCCCTGAACCCTTCAAGCAACAGCCATTTCAATCATTTTTAGCGTCTCTCTGCTTACACAAACACACACATACACACGCAAACACACATACATAGACACCCATAGGCGCGCACGCATGGGCTGCAGTGTGGGCTTACTATGGGAACTTAATAACTTTTTTTCTGGACGTACGTTCTCCATGAAACTTTCAGATTGTGGTTTTATCATTACTATGCGTATAATTGCTAAAGCTCAAGTCTCTAGTATTTGAAATACGCCTTTTACAAACTTATGGGTGAGGGGGTGGATATAAGGGTGGGGGGTGAAATTGAACAAAAATCGAAATTCTATAACGTACATATCAATCTACATTTAAAATTTGGATACTCTAGCTCTAAAGATGTAGGAGATATAATTTTATAACTGCATTTCGATAAGGTTTTTGATCGATAAAAAAATAACGGGATGAGTTATCGATTTTTAGTGATAAACTCGATATCCGCGTGCTATATACGAGCATTTTAAAAAAAAGTTGAAGTCTTTATCTTCTTTATCTTCTGAAATCGACGCGTTCAAACATACGGACAGACGGACAGACGGACGGACGGACAGACGGACAGACAGACGGACAGGGCTAAATCGACTCAGTTCGTCGCCCTGATCAAGAATATATATACTTTATGGGGTCTGCCACGCCTCCTTCTGCCTGTTACATACATTTCAACAAAAACATTATACCCTGATTTCCCATTTTCAATGGGTTCAGGGTATAACAAGTAAGAAAGCTCTAGTCGAGACTGCTCGACTACGAGATACCCTGAACCCTCCAAGCAACAGCCATTTCAATCATTTTTAGTGTCATTCAGCTTAAACAAACACACACACACACGCAAACATATACATAGACATCCATAGGCACGCACGCATTAACAGGCATGGGCTGCAGTGTGGGCTTACTATGGGAACTTAATTGTTCAATAACTTTTTTTGTGGACGTACGTTCTTCATGAAACTTTCAGAATGTGGTTTTATCATTACTATGCGTATATTTGCCAAAGCTCAAGTCTCTAGTATTTGAAATACGCCTTTTACAGAGATGAGGGTAAGGGGGTGGATATAGGGGTGGGGGGTGAAATATAACAAAAATCGAAATTCTATCACGTGCAGTCGAGTCTACATTTAAAATTTGGAGACTTTAGCTCTAAAGGTGTAGGAGATATAATTTTATAACTGGTTTTCGATAAGGTTTTTGATCGATAAAAAAATAACGGGAGGAGTTATCGATTTTTAGTGATAAACTCGATATCCGCGTGCTATATACGAGCATTTTAAAAAAAAGTTGAAGTCTCTAGCTTCTATATCTTCAGAAATCGACGCGTTCATACATACGGACAGACGGACAGACGGACAGACGGACATGGCTAAATCGATTCAGTTTGTCGCCCTGATCAAGAATATATATACTTTGTGGGGTCTGCCACGCCTCCTTCTCCCTGTTACATACTTTTAACAAAACCATTATACCCTGATTTCCCATTTTCAATGGGTTCAGGGTATAAATACAGCTGTTAACATTAACAGAGCGTTAACAGCAGCGATCAGCGCAAAATGGAGCATCGAGGAAGGGAGCGACGCAAAACGGAGCAGCGCAGCGGAGGCGGGCGCCAAGTTCAAACACGATGGTCTCGTGTTTTCCCGAAGGAAAAGGGGAGTGTGAGGAGCAATATAGGTATGCACGTATTGATGTATATAAACGTATGTATTTGCTGTGCGTTTATATGCATATACGTGCATATACATGTTGCTCCATACAGCGACGCGAATAGTGTAGGAGCGACCCTCGCACTGGAAAAGGGGTCAAAGTCCGGTTAGAGGCGGTCTCTTTCGCTCCTACATATTCAGCAAAGGGTTCGCGTCGCACACACGACGATCATCACCGTTAGCCGAGGTGCCGTTCGGGCCGAGTGATAGTAGTGGACACTTTCACTCGTAAGGCGCCAACGGTACTTCGGCCAATGGGAGGCTGCCACGTGATTTGGCGGGAAAGTGGCTTCACCCAGATCACGCCACTTTACCGTTTTTATGGACAATAACGGCAGAAAGGCCCCGCTCTAGAGCCGAACAGGCCCCGTTACCACACGAAGCAGGGCCTGTGGCTGGGGTATAAAAGGCCACCATCGGCTGTCGAAATTTATACAAAGTGAAAGTGAAGAAAGTGCCAAAGTCAAGTCAACGCGAGGGGTAATCAGGACTCCCAGGACATCGTGGGAACAGCAAGTACATCCAGTGGGAATCCTTGCGGATCATCAGCGGCGTCGGTCAGGACATCGGCGCATATCAGCGACTTAAGCGAGGCCTGCACATCTGGGTGAGTTCGCGTAGCCGTGCGCAAGAGAAGTGATTGTGAGTGAACGAAGCTAGTGTTGTGCTGTGAGCGAGTGAGATAGTAGGAGAGATCTGCATAGCTGGCGAACCGCCAGAGTTTACAGATCCAGATCCTGGCGTTTCTCGAATCCTTACGGTGAACTAGCGTGTTTAGCACAACACTCTCCCAGCCGGAGTGCGTTGAACAAGCGCTCAGTAGGTGTGCGTCGCTAAGCAAACCAGCGAGCCAGCATAAATTTAAGTGACGTGTACATTTCATACTTATTTAAGAGAATATACAATTACGCTATAAAACCTAAATCACAAAGACTAATTAATTATCGCAGGGGCTTCAACAAATACATTTGTTGGCAACGAATCCACAGTCAGCTGAAACTAGCCCAGCATAGACTCGGGATAAACCGAAGGTTCGTTACAAGGGTATAAAAACAAAAGAAAAAAAAAATTTTTTTTTGTAGCCTAGCGTCCAGGGATGGACTCTGCGGCCAGCAGTGGGAGTTCTACTCGGTCGAACTCAAGAATAAATCGCGGGCGCGTTCCGAAGATCCTTCTTCGGAACGTTGCCGACGCCGCAGCTATGCTGCCGCCCACGAATTCCCGGATCACGGCCCCATTGGAGGCAGCCGTCGAAGTCCGCTGCCGCCGCTTCTTCTAATGCCCACTCCGCTAATTCGGTGCCGGCTGGAGCTGGTGTCACGAGCTCCAACTCGATGGTCCAACGGACGTTGGCCATTGAAAGGGAGCTCCGGAGAGCCGTTGTTGCTGACAACGTGAACGGCACTGTTGCGCTCAGCGTGCTGGACAACGCTGCCAAGTTCCAGGAGTTGATCCTGGAAATGTATGGCAGAGTGAAGGAGCTGGAGACTCTCGTGAGGTCTCGCTCCAGGCTGCCTCCTCTGAAACGAGTGCTGCCCTCGTCGCTTCTTACGCCGACGTTACTGCAACTTCAGTCGCTATTTCTCGGACCCGCAAAGTTGCGGAAACGTGGTCGGCGATCGTGACGTCCAACAACCCGGAGGTGACGCCCCAGCAAGTTGCTGAGCGTATCCGAAAGGATACGTGTACGCGTACACGAAGTGCGTAAGCTAAAGCGTGGCAGTGCGATTATTCGCATACCATCCTCTGGCGAAATACGGAGGGTTCTTGCGAACCCAAAGTTCAATAAAGTAGGTCTCAATGTTAAAGAGAACGCAACACTCAGGCCAAAGATAAATGTCCTTAATGTAGACAGAAGCATCATGCCGAAGAAATTCATGGAGGGGTTATATAAAAATCACTTCTTTGGACACTACTCCAATGCAGCGTTTGAGAAATCGGTGAAGATCTGCTCGAAGCCATGGACCAGCGACGATGGACCCACGGTCAACGATCACCTAGAGATGGAAAGAAAGGCTCTGGATATTCTGAAGGATACGGAAAGGATTTATGTGGAGTGGTTTTCCTTTCGCTGGCATCCGATGATGACGACTTATGCTTGCCACAGGTGTGTCAGTTTTGACCACAAAGTGGCAAAATGTACGTGACCACAACATCATTTCTGTTGTGGTGGCGCTTGATCCGGAGAGCACAGTTGAGAGCTTCTCTCCTGTGCCTCCAAAATGGTGACTGGCGGCGTTTTAGTGATGAGTTAAGGACTGCAAGGATGGAAATCCCCCTGGAGGACTTTCGCCTTTTTTCGTCGGATGCACAGGTAGCTGCTCTTCGCTCCCTGGTCCATCAGGTGAGCGACATTTTGTTTGGCGTCGACAACCGCGAGCGAATGGAAACGATTTGTTGGAGAGCACCAGGATGACCCAAGGGGGTCAATCTACAAGGTATGCCGAGGCCGCAAGACGTGCACCGATTTCGGTTGCCTTCGCTGGAACGATGAGCAGTACGCTACCTGGCACGACTGCGCGAATGTCCTGCTCCGCAAAATTTGCCCAGCTGCGGAGAGGCCAGTGGACATTGTCGTTCCTCGCGAAGTACCCCAAGCCCTCGAAACTTTCGATGTCGAGATGTGCGTCACCAGAGGTCGGAGTTGTTCTCCCGTTGCCTGGTAAATGGATATTTTCCATTTGAGTGGAAGCGCCCATGAAAGGTTGCGCTCCTCAAAGCCTCGACAAGGACAGGATCGATCCTGGGTCTTATCGAGGCATCTGCCTACTGCTTGTCTTTGGCAAAGTGCTGGAGGGAATCATGAACCACGTGAAAGAGCTGTTCACGGACGAGAGCCGATGGCAATTCGGCTTTCGCCCCGGACGCTGTGTGGAGGGCGCCTAGAGCATTCGACCATGTCGAATGGGATGCAGCGTTACGCCGACTATCGGATCTAGGATGCAGAGAAATTGGGATCTGGCGCAGCTTCTTTTCGGACCGAAAAGCTAGCATCGTCAGCAGCTTTGGGGAAGCAAATGTGAACGTTTCACATGGCTGTCCGCAGGGGTCCATTCATATGGAACATTATAATGGATGTGCTCCTGCGCCGCCTTGAAGCGCATTGCTCATTTAGTGCATATGCTGACGATCTGCTGCTGCTCGTCGAGGGAATTCCAGATACCAACTGGAGCTTACAGGCGTCTCAGTCTCGGCAACGACGACTATAACGATGCTCCTTAAGGGAAAGCTGTCAGCCGGCAGGAATTCCGCCGTCAGATTTGCAGGAGCAAATCTACGGTATGTGAGGTAATACCGTTACCTTGGCATCACGGCTGGCGAGCGGTTGAGTTTTCTCCGCATATCGCATCTTTACGCGATCGGCTGGCCGGAATCGTCGGAGCCCTGACCCGTGAGCTACGCGTCGACTGGACACTCAGTCCGCGCGCACGGCGAGGGATATATAAATATTCAAGTATTTAATTAAATGAGTCTTCTATTTCTCTTATATTTTTAAATACATTTAAATTGAAAATTTAACCACACTAAATGTACATTTTTATTAGTTTGGTTCAGGATAGTATCTAGTCGAGCACTCTCGACTAGAGTTTCCTTACTTGTTATACCCTGAACCCATTGAAAATGGGAAATCAGGGTATAATGGTTTTGTTGAAATGCAGGAGGAGGCAGAAAGAGGCGTGGCAGACCCCACAAAGTATATATATTCTTGATCAGGGCGACGAGCTGAGTCGATTTGGCCCTGTCCGTCTGTCTGTCTGTCCGCCTGTCCGTATGTTTGAACGCGTCGATTTCAGAAGATATAAGAGCTAGAGACTTGAACTTTTATTTTTAAATGACCGTAAATACAGCGCGCATATCGAGTTTACCCCCAAAAATCGATAACTCGTCCCGTTATTTTTTTATCGATCAAAAACCTTATCGAAATGCTGTTATAAAATTATATCTCCTACATCTTTAGAGCTAAAGTAGCCAAATTTTAAATGTAGATTGATATGTAGGTTATAGAATTTCGATTTTTGTTCAATTTCACCCCTCACCCCTATATCCACCCCCTAACCACTAAGTTTGTAAAAGGTGTATTTCAAATACTAGAGACTTGTGTAATCAGGTTTGTTGATGGATAGCGAATGCTCTCCGTATTTAACGTAACAATGCTTACGTTGCAGATCCCACGCTGCAGGCTGGTCTGTACATAAGTGACCGACCGTATTACGGCACTTATGTATAGCTGTTATAATAAAAATAAAGCAACAAAGGTTTGCTATGTTAGGAGCATGATACTCTTACTTATATTTCGGGCATATGTCAACTTCATATATTGTATACACTACAATACTGTGAGCATATGCTTATATGATATACAACATACTACACTTGAGTTTCTGCACATACACGCATATTAATGATATAAACACAATCTAAAAGTTTCATGAAGAACGTACGTCCACAAAAAAAGTTATTAAACAATTAAGTTCCCATAGTAAGCCCACACTGCAGCCCATACGGGTTTATGCGTGCGCGCCTATATGTGTCTATGTATGTGTGTTTGCGTGTGTATGTGTAAGCAGAGAGACGCTAAAAATTATTGAAATGACTGTTGCTTGAAGGGTTCAGAGGATCTCGTAGTCGAGCAGTCTCGACTAGAGCTTTCTTACTTGTGATGAAAGATTCTTTCCAAATTGAATGGAACACAGAAGTATCCAAGGACAACTTAAACAATTTTAGTAATTGTGACTGATGAGAAACACTGCAATTTTTAATCACACAACTAGGAATATTATCAGCACCAGGAGAGAAAGATGATTTCAATGTCCTAATGGCTGCAGCCAGAGAGGCTGCATTATTTTTAGGAGTATTAATAGACCCATATCCAGGAAGTGAATATGGATATGAGTTGCTGTAGAGATCAGCAGAAGAATAAGTGGATTGAAAAAAATCAGCAAATAAATCAGAAGAATCCTGGTCATTGCAAGTTTTTTCTCCACCAAGCACAAACGAGGACGGCAAACTAGAAGATTTACGCTTCAAATTTACAAATGAGTAAAATTTTTTATGACCTCGAGCAAACTGACGTTTGCAACGTATAAGATAATTCTCATAACATCTAGAATTGAAAAGATTGTATGTACATATGTATGTGTCAAAGCTGAAAACAAAACACGGTATCCCTTAGCGCAGCGAGTTTCGGTGGCCGTCCACTTCTCAAACGATTCTTTGTAGGGCTGCAAATCTATCGATGGCTGTTAACGATGAATCGATGGAAATTGAATAGTCCGATAGATCGATGGCTTTTTTGCACCATCGATATATTTGTTATCTCTTTGCGATATTTCATTGGAGGATTGCAAAATGGACAAATTTTTAAAATCGTCAAGTAAGTAATAATAAAAAGCAATGCAAAGTAATTTTTTTGTTAATAATTTTTAAATATTAAAGATAAGAGAGAAGCGACCAATGAGCCGAGCATGCCTGATGCCGATGAGGCGAAAAAGCGAAAGAAGACCTCGCAGGTATGGACACATTTTGACAAGTGAAATATGAAATGTCATCATCAAAAAAAATTAATATAGACAGAACGGTTGCTCGAATGGTAGCACAAGATGTACAACCGTACAGTATCGTGGAAGACGAAGGCTTCAAATATTTAATAAATTTATTTATTAGCCGCACAACGCTACAAAATGTGCATATTCAAAATATGTATGTATGATGAGCTGAAAACTAAAGTGAAGAATCAGCTTAATCAAGTAAATTATTGCTCTGTCACCACGGATAGCTGGACTTCCCAAAGTGGCATCAATTATTTGACTGTAACATGCCATTATGTGTTGCAATTCAAGTTACAAACAGCTGTGCTCGCTACGCAGCCATTACTATGCGAATTTAATCATGTCAGCAACAATATAGTAGTGGAGTGTGTTCGACAAAGTCGAAACAATTGTGACAGACAATGCTGCGTCAATGGTTAAAGCCTGTGAAATACTCAAGAAAAAACATCTACCTTGTTTTGCCCATACATTGAATCTTGTCATTCAAGACGTATTGGCACGCGATAACATTAAGGCGCTACTTACCCAAACAAAACAAATTGTGGGGTTTTTCAAAAGAAGTTACATTGCCTATGCAATGTCTAAAAGCGAAAAAGCAATTGATAAGCCTTATAGCTTAGTACAGGAGGTATCCACTCGTTGGAAGAGGATTTGGTTTTGTTGTTTGCGCCTTTGGAAGTGGCAACAAAGCTCGCATCGGCCGCAAAAACTGTTACATGTTCCTTGTTAATACCAACCATATTTGGCTTATTAGCTTGAAAAATTAGGATCAAATATGAAGACCGACTTGGGTTCAGAAACATGCGCACTTCTCATCGATCGTGTAAAATGTAGACTTCTACCCTACGTAAATAGATCGGTGCCACGGATGGCAACAATGATTGATCCACGATTTAAAAAAGAAGGGTTTCGTAACTCGAGTGCTGCGCAACAGGCTGCAAATGCTTTAGAAACAGAAATAACGTTTCTAAAAATAGATACTCAATGTAACAATATGGAAGTGCCAGAAAAACAAGATGATGATTTATTTGATTTCGTAAATGAAAATATTTCACAAAAACAAAAAGCCAGAAAAGCCGACGCAATTTAATGATGCGCCAATTTTTGGAGCAACAAAATGCTGCACAAGATATTGATTCGCTCAGTTATTGGAAGGTGAGTTTGATAACTGAACATATGCATAATCTAAAACGTTAACTTTTTTTCCAGATTAATGAGTCTCAGTTTGGCGCGATTGCGCAATTGGCAACGAAATATTTATGCGAGGTCTAATCCTCTGAATCTGAGCGAATTTTTAGTAAGGCCGGTGAGATAATTTTTCAGCGCAGATCACCATTGAAGCCAAAAAATGTAAATATATTATTATTTTTAATCAAAAATATGAGCTTAGTTGATGGTGGAAGATCAAATTAAGCAGAAATAATAATTGAAATTAATAGCTTTTTTTACCAGTCAAGTACAAATGGATCTCTACTTTTTATTTTATTTTATAATATTATTTTTAAGATAATGAATTGATTGTTTTTGTTATTGTTTTATACTAAGAATTATGTTTGAAATGAATTAAATACAATATTGTTAAAAAAAAAAAAAACACAAAAACAAAAACTTTTGAAAATTCAAAACATAAATTTCGAAGTATTTAAATGTAAATAATATAAAAATTTGAATAGTTAAGTACTCAAATTTCATAAAATGTTCTCTTTCAGCTCTTGAAATTTTCGATGGAACCATCGATATATTCGATAGTTTTTTCCATCGATGGAGAAATAATCGAGTGGAGCCACCATCGATGGATTTGCAGCCCTAATTCTTTGTCTTTCTAATTTCTTTTGCCTACCACCGAACCACACTCGACGACAGCTACAAACGCTGTCGTCTCCCTACAACGGGACTTTTCCAGCCTACAAAACATAATCCACCATTACAGCTGTCGCAACACACAAAATAGCAAAACCATACGCATTCACATGCTGCACTCTAAATACTCTTCACAACTTTACCATGTATGCTGCGCTCGTGTAAGACCAAAACCGTCACCATACCCTGTCACAGTACTCGCATTCTTTGTTCAAGGGAATCGAACACACACACGCACATGTATGAAGGCATGCAAAGAGGGAAATAGGCAAGTTGGTAGAAAGCACAATTACAGTGCGCGCCAATATATTAATACTACTTGCGCTTCGACATATGTATATACATATATACATACAGATACACATGTGTAAGTCTGCACGCATAGCATCAAGCATTCCAGCCTTCTTATGCACGCGCTCACTTTTATGTGTGTATGTATGTACACATAAATGCGTACTCTAGCGTTTTCTAAGAATCTCAAATGCGACTGATTTGTTTTTGCATTCTTCTTGAAGTTTTCAACCGCTACTCTGGCTTTTCTTTGCTATAAGGCCATAACAAGAATGTCATTTCGTTTTATTTACTGTTGTTGAAAGCAAACGGTAGCGCTGTCGGCAGAGGCGCCGGTTTAATTCGTTTTAGTTATTTTGACAAACATGCTATTTGGCTTGGGTGCGAGTTCAAATCCCGCGGGAAACTCTTTTTTGTAAATTGCAAATTTTTGTTATTTTAGCTTTTTTATATTTTTTTAATTTTCTAAAAATGTTTACTTCCGTGTTATCAATGCCTATTAAGCCTATTTGTATATACATGTACATACATAGATGGCTCACGCATATAAATGTCGCAATTAGATACAACAAATGCCGATTGCCACGCCCCTATATATATAGGGGTGGGGTGTGAAATTTAACAAAAATCGAAACTCTATAACGTACATATCAATCTAAATTAATAATTTGGAGACTCTAGCTCTAAAGATGTAGGAGATAATTTTATAACTGGTTTTCGATAAGGGTTTTGATCGAAAAAAATAACGAGATGAGTTATCGATTTTTGGTGATAAACTCGATATCCGCGCTGTATATACGGTCATTTAAAAAAAGTTCAAGTCTCTAGCTCTTATATCTTCTGAAATCGACGCGTTCAAACATACGGACAGACGGACGGACGGACAGGGCTAAGTCGACTCAGCTCGTCGCCCTGATCAAGAATATATATATACTTTGTGGTGTCTGCCGTGCCTCCTTCTGTTACATACATTTCAACAAAACCATTATACCCAGATTTCCCATTTTTAATGGGTTCAGGGTATAATAACGAAACCTAAACAACATTAAGGTAGAAATAATAAATATATGTTCATGCAATTATGTATATACAAATTAGAAAATATTCAAAATTTTAAAAAGAGGGAAGGTGTTCAAAAAATAATATTTATTTATTGAGCAGTACAGCATGTCGCAAATTTATTTTGTGACAGTGACTGCTCAGGTGGCTGATGGGAGCAATAGGCGTGTGCTTTGCCACAAAGAGGCAAAGTGCTACCTCTTGCTCTGTGGTTTTCGATGGAGTAGATTGATTGTATGATACAAAATCATGTATTGATACTTGTATTCACGATTTTTATACCCTGAACCCATTGAAAATGGGAAATCAGGGTATAATAGTTTTGTGTAAAGTATGTAACAGCCAGAAGGAATCATCGCAGACCCCATAAAGTATATATATTCTTGATCAGAAGTTATAAGAGCTAGAGAGCTGAAACTTTGCATGTAGACTCGTGTACACCAACGCAGTACGAGTTTATCAAATTTTTTCGATAACTCATCTGATATCTTTTTTATCGCGGATAACCGATAAATTGATATGATTTTTTCAGCCTAATTTGAACACACACATTTAGTAATTTACAGATTTTGGATACCACGCCCCCTTCGCCCACAATACAATACACATTTAGATACTTGAGCTTTGGAATGCTAACATACTTAACCACTATGATTATACTCTGAAAGTTGATTAAGATTGTATGTCTACAAACGAAATTATTCAACAAAAATATTCTCAAAATATTGCCCCACTGCAGCGCAGCTCAAGCGCAGTCGCTGCTTACTGCGCAGTTAGCAGAACGCAGGCTTATGCGTGTGCTTGAATGCACGTGTATGTATGTGTGCATAAAAGAAGTGTAGAATGATTTAAATATCAGCTTGGAGGGTTCAGGGTATCTCCTAGTCGAGCAGTCTCGACTAGAGCCTTCTAACTTGTTAGTGTTGACAAAGATAAAAATAAACAAAAATCGTGAAAATTAAATAAAGCTTAAATAGAGCTAAATAAATTATTTTAAAGCCATAATTCCCGCAACCCGCCGTTTTCATATTTTTCCCGCATTGGGACTTCAAATAGAGCCAGATTTGAAGGGGAAAAGAAGCTGAAATGACAGCCCTGCATATAAACATAGTTTTATACACTTATACATTTATGCAAATATGCCATTATACACTTATGCACTTATAGATGTATACATAAGTCGAAGTGCAAGTAGTATTAATATGTTGGCGCGCACTGTAATTGTGATTCTATTTTCATTTATGCGTGCCTTCCTTCGCACTTGTGCGTGTGTGAGTCGAGCCTGTGTGTTCGATGCCCTTGAACAAAGAATGTTCTATGACAGAGTATGGTGGTTATTTTGGTCACACATGAGCGTAACTTGCATAGTGAAGCTATTGAGAGTATTTGGTGGTCGGTCAGTATGTGAAATAGAACTTGTTTGCTATTCTCGGAATTTCGCGACTAATTCATAAGAATATTGCGTCAGTCGTTTGGTGTGTTATAATTGGTCGAATATGATTTGTAGCATGGAAATGTTCCGTTGTAGCTGGGCGACAGCATCTCTAGGTTCGGTGGCAAGCACAAGAGATAGTTGAGACAAAGAAGTCAGTAACGTGTAGAGCTTGTCCGCCGCCGAAACTCACTGTACAATGGAAATGAATAAAGAGAATACTGGTGCTTCGACATCAGAAGTGGGATCTGGCTCACTATCTAACACTTCGAATGAGCCATAGCGAATATTAATGGAGCTACAAAATAAAAATTTAATCGAGCTTGTAATGCAACGGCAGCAGAAACAACAAATAATAAGACAATAGTGTTGCCAAAATTCAACTTCGAATTCAAGAAACTTTTTGTTCAGTGCTTTACCAGTGCACTATGGGCGATTTGTCGATTTTGGCGGCATAAAATCTAGAAATAAAGCTAGAAGCCTAATATTTATACCCTGAACCCATTGAAAATGGGAAATCAGGGTATAATGGTTTTGTTAAATGTATGTAACAGGCAGAAGGAGGCGTGGCAGACCCCACAAAGTATATACAGTGGACCAATAATGTCTTCGTACAGCAGCAACTTTTTTGTTTGGGAACGAAAAAGACATATAAAAAGTTAAAAACTAATTAATTTTGATGCAGTTGTATTATCTTATATATTAATCTTAATTTACAAAAAGAATTAGGCCAATATGTTGTTTAGTTTAGTAGTTATAACTAAAAGTACATAAAAAGACACGATTTTGGCTCCAATAAAGTCTTCGTACACCGTACTTTCCTAGAACTTTAGCTGCAGACAGAAACCGAAAATGATAACGGTTGTTTTCCAATGCATGTATTTGCATGCTCGGGCATAATGTCGCCACATTTTGCATGAAATTTTCTTCAATTTGAATCGCTAAGCGGACAAATATTAATTTAAAATTCCGCGCAAGTATTTAACCATAGAAAAACGCCAACTAATATTAAATATGCATATGCATAAGCAGCAGAAATCATATTCGGAAATTCCGAATATAGTGTCTCGCAGTCGGTCAACGATCCAATCTGTAATTGGGCGATTTAAATACGAAGGACGAGTAGAAAACAAGTAAGAAGACTTTAGTCAAGACTGCTCGACTAGGAGATACCCAGAACCCTTCAAGCAACAGTCATTTCAATAATTTTTAGCGTCTCTCTGCTTACACAAACACACACATACTCACGCAAACACACATACATAGACACATATAGGCGCGCATGCATAAACCCGTATGGGCTGCAGTGTGGGCTTACTATGGGAACTTAATTGTTTAATAACTTTTTTTGTGGACGTACGTTCTTCATGAAACTTTTAGATTGTGTTTATATCATTAATATGCGTGTATGTATGTGCAGAAACTCAAGTGTAGTATGTTGTATATCATATAAGCATATGCTCACAGTATTGTAGTGTATACAATATATGAAGTTGACATATGCCCGAAATATAAGTAAGAGTATCATGCTCCTAACATAGCAAACCTTTGTTGCTTTATTTTTATTATAACAGCTATACATAAGTGCCGTAATACGGTCGGTCACTTATGTACAGACCAGCCTGCAGCGTGGGATCTGCAACGTAAGCATTGTTACGTTAAATACGGAGAGCATTCGCTATCCATCAACAAACCTGATTACACAAGTCTCTAGTATTTGAAATACACCTTTTACAAACTTAGTGGTTAGGGGGTGGATATAGGGGTGAGGGGTGAAATTGAACAAAAATCGAAATTCTATAACCTACATATCAATCTACATTTAAAATTTGGAGACTCTAGCTCTAAAGATGTAGGAGATATAATTTTATAACTGCATTTCGATAAGGTTTTTGATCGATAAAAAAATAACGGGACGAGTTATCGATTTTTGGTCATTTAAAAAAAAAAGTTCAAGTCTCTAGCTCTTATATCTTCTGAAATCGACGCGTTCAAACATACGGACAGACAGACAGACGGACAGGGCCAAATCGACTCAGCTCGTCGCCCTGATCAAGAATATATATACTTTGTGGGGTCTGCCACGCCTCCTTCTGCCTGTTACATACATTTCAACAAAACCATTATACCCTGATTTCGCATTTTCAATGGGTTCAGGGTATAAAAAGCGAAAAACCCGGAAGGCCGAGCAAGCTAACAAACGGAGATCAGCTTAATATTAAGAGAATAGTGGCGTCCGATCCATTTGTTAGCGCAAATACGATATCTACACAGATTTTACAATCTCAAAATAAAGTCATCCACCCAGAAACTATAAGGAAGGCTATAGTAGCAAATGGGTTAAGTCGCGCACACCTAGACGAAAACCTTTTGTAAGCAGCAAAAACGTCGATACTTTTCTGAGTCGATTTCGAACTCACACGATATTGCTATCAATATATAGTAGAGGTTGTTCAATATGACTTCATTAAATGATGTAATGGATGCAAATAGTTTTGTATTTGAAAAGATTCGCCTTTGTAAAAGGCGTATTTCAAATACTAGAGACTTGAGCTTTGGCAAATATACGCATAGTAATGATAAAAACACAATCTGAAAGTTTCATAAAGAACGTACGTCCACAAAAAAAGTTATTAAACAATAAAGTTCCCATGGTAAGCCCACACTGCAGTCCATGCGTGTTTATGCGTGCGCGCCTATGTGTGTGTGTCTATGCATGTGTGTTTTTCTTTTGTAAGCAGAAAGACGCGAAGAATTATTGAAATATCAGTTCTCCGAAGGGTTCAGGGGATTTCCTAGTCGAGCAGTCTCGACTAGAGCTTTCTTACTTGTTTTATTTTATGCCGCCTATCACGGAAAATCGCTCATAGTGCAATGCTGAACCTTACACACTCACACTAGATTTAAGGGTTAAAATTATGCATGAGTCTGGGTATATAAGCCCAGACTCAAATGAATAAAGATTAATTCAAAACTAAACACCATCATAGTCAAGTGTATTCGTTCAGGGTCCTTCGAGCCAGATAAGTCTTTTAATACTTCGTTCATGGTCCTTCGAGCCGGATATGTATTTATACTCATTCACGAAAGTGAAATGAGTATATTGGTTTTGTGCAATGGCGGTATTGAAGCTAGAGACTTGAAATTTGGAACACATACTTGTGTATATCCCCCACTAGGGGCGTGGCAAATCGGCAAATGAATTTTCCGATATACCAGAAACCATGTTAGTTGGCGGATATATCTAAGCCCATTGGGAGCGTGGCAAATTGGATAAAACTGTATCTTAAAGCTAGAACGTTAACATTTTGAACGAGAGCTTATGTGATCATTTTATGAAGTCTGATGAAATGAATATACATATATCTTCGCCCCTAGGGGCATGGCAAATCGGACCTCAGATTATGTAGTGATTTTTCAAGTTTTGTTAATTTCAGGCATCATTGATACTATAGACCTGAAATTTAGTATATATACGCGGGATGACCACACAAGACCAACGAGCTATGGTGGATATATCTCCGCCCAAAGGGGGCGTGGCAAACCGTAAAAGTTTATATCTCCTAAAGTATAAGAGCTAGAAACTTCAAATTGAGATAGTTGAGTTACTGATAACCTCCTCTATCGATGCCCCAAAAATAATTGTTGTTTTAAGGGCGTGGTATATCAAAAAATACCTTGTAATTTTCACATTTTACTGGCCAAAAATGAGGTGTTTACGCCTATTAGGGGCGAGAAAAACTGCATTTTCTACAGTATTAAAACTAAACTTAGTTAGCTACTGAATTACTGATTGGGTGTGAATGAGTATTCCGCAGTCGGAGACGGCCGACTGCAACGTTCTTACTTGTTTTAATACTTCGATTGAATCCACAAGGAAAAATGTTCGTGATTAATACAAAGTAAATGTACTAAGTGTTATAGATTCGTGTATTGGCTTACCATCCCAAGCTGTGAGTCGGGGCACAGATGCCTTGATTTGTTTAACGTGGCGTGTACCCCAATGGGGGTTTACAACCACGGTACTCACATGTGCCACATATGTGACACATAGTACAGCGGGTGAAAATAATGCGTCCACCAACGCCCCTAAAAGAACTCTTTTAGCTACCAACTCGAATTGTGCTGTCGGGCACAATTCCCTCTTGGGTCGAGGCGAGGCCTATCATAACCTCTGCTGACTACGGGTACAGCTTCCGGCTGTGGTCCAAATACACATTGGACCCAGCGGCTGTGCTCCGACTATTGTGGAGACACAGCGAGTAACACCACAGCCACCACGATACTCCCACTAAAGGGGGCCAACCTCAATTGGACTGGCCTTGGCAACCAGCCCATCCCGTGGTTCAAATTTCAAATCTGTTACGATTTGCAGCTTTGATCGGCTGTTCGCAGTCTGCGACTACTGCCCAATTTGGTTTCCGACAACCCGGGGCTGGGTGAGCACCGTCGGCACCTCTAGTGAGATAACCTACCAGATTAAGGCTCTGGTCAGCCCTTCGACTCCTCCAGATGGATTTGTCTACCAGATTAAGGCTCTGGTCAGCCTTTCGCTCCCAATGGTTTCCAGATTAAGGCTCTGGTCAGCCTTTCGACTCCTCCAAATGGATTTGTCTTCCAGATTAAGGCTCTGGTCAGCCTTTCGACTCATTCCGGGGAACGAGTCTGCCAAATTAAGGCTTTGGTGAGCCTTTTGATTCACCCAGATGGGTTCATCTACCAAATTTATGGACTTTGGTTTGACCTGCGATTTGCCTACTAGAGGCGCATCTGCCAAATTAAGGCTTTGGTGAGCCTTTTGATTCACCCAGATGGGTTCATCTACCAAATTTATGGACTTTGGTTTGACCTGCGATTTGCCCACTTGAGGCGCATCTGCCAGATTAAGGCTCTGGTCGGCCTTTCGACTAATCCCGAAGGACTTCGTCTACCAAATTTAAGGACTTTGGTCTGACCCTCGTAGAAAAGTCTACTGCCAGTTTTGACTAACGTCAGTCCGGCACTGGTCGGCCAGGTCCACCGCCATCAATCAGCATGCGTCGCCTGCTGAAGACTGCGCGAGCATAGTCTTCAAGCAGTTGCATGCTTTCCGCATCCGCCATTGTCCTGTTCATCATCCAATCACCGGATTCAGACTGCTGAATCCTGAGTCCTTCCAGATCTCGCACATCCGCATAGAGCGGGCAGGCACACAGCACGTGTTGCCAGTCCTCTAAGGGATGGCCGCATAGGCATCCAGCAGTCTCGCTGAGACCACGCGCATGCAGAAAGGCGTTCAACGAGCCGTGACCAGTTATGAGGAAACTGGTCAGCATCGTGAAACTGAAATCGGGGCGGCTGTAAACGAAGCTAACATCCGGGATGAACTTATGCGTCACACGTCCGTGCTCGCTGTCATCCCACCGGATCTGCCACTCACGCAATAAGCGTTCGTCCAGCAAGGCTCTCCTCATAGTGCGGTCAAGAGTCGAAACGTCTTGACCGTAGAGCCAATCGCCCTCTACCATCGGGTAGCTCCTCTTCAGCTTAAACTGCATGGCGTTGCGCGTCGCAACAAGGTCCAGCGGCGGGGCTCCAGCCAGTACTTCCAGGGCATCTGTAGATACCGTTCGGCACGTAGGCAAGCATCCAATCAGGATGATGCGATGGCAGGACTTGAGCGACCTCCTGGCGCCGACTAGTCTCATCACCACCGTGTACCACACCGAAGCACCAAATAATGCACAAGGCACCATGAGTCCGGCATATATCCGTCGCCGTGCGCGCGGACTGAGTCCCCAGTCGACGCGTAGCACACGGGTCAGGGCTCCGACGACTCCAGCCAGCCGATCGCGTAAAGACGCGATATGCGGAAGAAAACTCAACCGCTCGCCAGCTGTGATGCCAAGGTAACGATATTGCGTCACATACCGTAGATTTGCTCCTGCAAATCTGACGGCGGGATTCCTGTCGGCTGACAGCTTTCCCTTAAGGAGCATCGTCACAGTCTTCGTTGCCGAGACTGAGACGCCTACCTCAATACCCCATCCTCCAACTATCTCCATTAGTTGGGCACCTGTGAGCTCCAGTTGGGATCTGGAATTCCCCTCGACGAGCAGCAGCAAGTCGTCAGCGTATGCACTGAAAGTGCAATGCGCTTCAAGGCGGCGCAGGAGCACATCCATCAGGATGTTCCATATGAATGGACCACTGATGGACCCCTGCGGGCAGCCACGTGAGACATTCACATTGACTTCGCCAAAGCTGCTGACGATGCTGGCTTTTCGGTCCGAAAAGAAGCTGCGCCAGATCCCAATTTCCCTGCATCCTAAGTCAGATAGTCGGCGTAACGCTGCATCCCATTCGACATGGTCGAATGCTCCTTTAAAGTCGATGAATATTCCGAGCACGTATCGAGCCGGGCTGGCTTCGACACTGCTCAGAACATGCCTCCAGGCATCCTCCACACAGCGTCCGGGGCGAAAGCCGAATTGCCATCGGCTCTCGTCCGTGAGCACCTCCTTAACGCGGTTCACCATGATACCTTCCAGCACTTTGCCAAAGACAGGCAGCAGGCAGATGCCTCGATAGGACGCTGGATCGCTCCTGTCCTTGTCGAGGCCTTTGAGGAGCGCAACCACACGTGGGCGCTTCCACTCAAATGGAAAATATCCATCTGCCAGGCAGCGGGAGTACATCGCTGTCATGTGCTCCGGGATGGCGCGCCAGGCCGCTTTGACCATACCCCCAATGATGCCATCTAAGCCAGGCGAGCGCCTGCTCCGAACTCTGGCGATGCACATCTCGACCTCGAAAGTTTCGAGGGCTGGGGGTACTTCGCGAGGAACGGCAATGTCCACTGGTCTCTCCGCAGCTGGAAAAAAGTTGCGGAGCAGGACATTCGCGCAGTCGTGCCAAGTTACGAACTGCTCATTGTTCCAGCGAAGGCAACCGATATCGGTGCACGTCTTGCGGCCACGGCAGATCTTGTAGACAGATCCCCATGGATCATCCTGATGCTCGCCGACATATCTCCTCCAATCCTCCTCTTTCGCCTTAAGCATCATCCTCTCGTATTCCTTTCGGGTGATCCTGAAATACGAGGCAAGGGCACTGGCACTCTCACTATGAGTGCGGCGCGCATGCTGGAGCCTTCGCCGGGCTCTCCTGAGCGCACGGCGTGCGTCTATGAGGGCGGCATTCCACCAGCCCACACGACGTCTGGCTCGCGGTTGTCGACGCCCAAACAAAGTGTCGCTCACCTGATGTACCAGGGAGCGGAGTGCAGCCACCTGTTCATCTGACGACAGAAGGCGAAAGTCCTCCAGGGGGATTTCCAACGATGCAGTCCTCAACTCATCAATAAAACGCCGCCAGTCAGCATTCTGGAGTTTCCACGAGGGCACAGGAGCAAAGCTCTCAACTGTGCTGTTCGGATCAGGCGTCACCACAACAGTAATAATGTTGTGGTCGCTTAAATCCCACTCGCTTACACTCCAGTCATACGCAGCCCACGTAGACGCTGAATCACTGACGATTGTCACGTCAATATCGCTCCTAGCACGGCGATTATCGAACGTGTACACTCTGCTGCGGACATTCAGCACGCCGGCTCGACTGCCCTGAACCCAGTCAGCTAGCAGTTCACCCCGCTGCCTGTTCAAGTAGCCCCGAGAACGCTCGGGTAGCTTACTGAACCACAGGGGGGATACTGCGTTCGCATCAAGGCCATAGATGACAGGCGTGCGGCTGGCTAGCAGCAGCACCGCATCCATGTACAGCAGGTACGGCTCCAGTTCTGCGTTAAATTGGCAGTACACGGAGGTGAGGAAAATCGAACCGAAGTTTCCCGACACACTCACGCATACGCCAAACTCCGTGATGAGTGACGAGACAGGCATGCAGACGACCTCCTGGTCGTCTACGACAATTACAGCCTTGTTGCGACTGTCGGAGAAGACTCGCATGCCTGCCGGTAATCCGGTGATCCTTCCTCCACGATCAACATACGGCTCTTGCAGCAATGCGAACATCGCCCCAGAGTTCCTCATCCGGACTCCAAGGTCGACAACGGCAGCTCTACTGCGGCCGCAGTTAGCCTGGATGATTCTAAACATTGTTAGTGTCTAGAGGCCACCCTGGCGAGCACTCGTCCGTAAATCGGGCAGGCCTCTGAGAGCATATGATGCCCCGCGGGTAAACCCTTAAAACTGCAGTTCCTGCAGTGCACAGGATTCCTGCAGCCCGAGGCTTTGTGCCCAGATTGTCCACATCGCTTGCATACCTGTTCCTTCATCCTGCATGTTGCCACTTTGTGGTCAAAACTGACACACCTGTGGCATGCATATGTCGGCGTCATTGGATGCCAGCGGAAAGAGAACCACTCCACGTAGATTCTTTCGCTATCCTCCAGGATATCAAGCGCCTTCCTCTCCAGCTCCAGCTGTATGTTGACCGTGGGTCCAACGTCGCTATTCCATGGCTTCGAGGCAATCCTCACCGACTTCTCGAACACTGCGTTGGAGCAGTGTCCGAAGAAGTGGTTCTTAAAGAGCCCTTCCATGAATTGCTTCGGTGTGATGCTGCTGTCAACGTCTAATACGTTGATCCTCGGTCTGAGAGCCGCATTCTCCTTGACATCCAAGCCGACTTCTTTAAACTTCGGGTTCGCAAGAACCTTCCGTATCTCGCCTGATGATGGCGTGCGAATAATCGCACCGCCACGCTTCAGCTCACGCACTTCGTGCACACGCACACCAAGTGCGGGCGCGACTTCCTTGCGGATACGCTCAGCGACTTGCTGAGGCGTCTCCTCAGGGTTGCTCGACGTCACGATCGCTGACCAGGTTTCCGCAACTTTGCGGACACGAGGAGCAGCGATCGGAGCAGCGACTGCGGCGGCAGTGACAGCGGCGGCCTGCGGGCGAGACCTCGCAATGGTCTCCAACTCCTTCATCCTGCCATACATTTCCAGGATTAACTCCTGGAACTTCGCTGCATTGTCCAGCACGCTGAGCGCAACAGCACCGGGCACATTGTCCGCGACAACGGCTCTCCGGAGCTCTCGCTCAATGACCAACATACGTTGGATCATCGAGTTGGAGCTCGCGGCACCAGCTCCAGCCGGCACCGACCTAACGGAGCAGGCACTAGCAGCAGCAGCGGCAGCGGACGTCGACGGCGCCTCGAGCGGGGCCGTATTCCGTGCAGCGGGGATGGCAGCGGGGGCAGCAGCAGTGGCGGCGGCGGGGCCAGCAGCGCGTAGCGGTGAACGCTCACACACGCACTAATACACGCGCGTCGAAAAGATCGCTTATCGCGAGATGCTCGAAATAAGCACTTTTAGCGCGCGGTAACTGTTTTTATTGCTGGCAGTAAAACTGTAAAATTTGCGACGACGATGCGCGACGAAACAAACACGTCCGTTCGCGGCGGCAATCAGAAGCAAACTGAGTCGGGGCACAGCAAGATCAACCTGGTGATCAAAGCCAAATACCTCTAAACGGGATTAGCCAGTGGATCTATAATAAACAATCATCTGTGTCGTCAACCATCAATATTTAAAGAGAAATATTTGATGGCATAATGGCAGAAATCAGGATAAAAGTTTCCGATCACGCCATAGACACAGACCAACTTTACAGCTGGAAAACGAGACCGGAAACATCAAAGCAAGAGAGGTTTTTATTCGGTTGGTCGATCCCAATGGTGGCAATCTCAGAAGATGTAAGAGCTTTTAATGTCCGTATATATAGCGCGCATATCGAGTTTATCACCTGAACTCATTCCGTTATTTTTTTTATCGATAAAAACCTTTAAAAAAAGTCAGTTATAAAATTATATCTCCTACATCTTTAGAACTAGGGTCTCTAAATCTTAAATGTATAATAATATGTACTTTACAGAATTTCGATTTTTGTTATAATTCACCCCCATCCCTATATCCACCCCCTCACCCATAAATTTGAGCGAATACACGCAAAGTAATGATACAATCACAATCTGATAGTTTCATGAAGAATGTACATCCGCAAGAAAAGTTATTAAACAATGAAGTTCCCATGGTAAGCCCACACTGCAGCCCATGCATGTTTTTGAGTGCGTGCCTATGTGTGTCCACGTGTACGTGTGCACACGAGGTGTGTTTCTTTTGTAAGCAGAAAAACGCGAAGAATTATTGAAATATCAGTTCTCGGAAGGGCTCAGTGGTTTTCCTAGTCGAGCAGTCTCGATTAGAGCTTTCTTACTTTCTTTTTTTTTTCGAAATTTTACAGAATAAGAAATTGAATTATATAATTATTATGAAAATAATCCACTGTATTGAGTAGTTGTACGCGCGAGTACGGGAGTGTCGCTCTTCCAACGATCATTCTCCCGCTGCTCGCGCTTAAATGCGGACCATAGTCCTTTTCGTAGGGCAGTCAATATAAATATCATCAGTTTGCAGACTCTTTCCTAATTGAAGAGAACACGAAAGTTTCCAAAGACAATTTAAACAGTTTTAGTAATGGTGAATGAAGAGAAATACTGCACACAATCACACAACTTGGAATTTGACCGGCACCAGAAGAGAAAAATGATTTCAACGTTCTAATGGCTGCAATCAGAGAGACTTGAGTGACCTTAGGAGCATTAATAGAACCATATTCAAGAAGTAAATATGGATGTGAGTTGCTGTAGATAACAGTAAGATTGAAAGTTTTTTCATCACCAACCATCTAACTATAGTTCCGTCGCTGGCAACTGTGGTTTTCCAGCCCCAGATATTTTAGGATGCCATGATCGCATGTTTTTGAGCGAAAATCCCTACGTCCTGGTCTACGTCCCATCCTGGTCCGTTTGCCAGACTCCGACTTGATCCGGCAGATGACCCTGGACATAACACTGGCCATCGTATTGGGCCTCCTTAGCGTAGTGCCAGTTTTGCTGCGAATTCCTCTGCGGCATTCCTTCGCTCACACCTTCTCCCCATTTCGCAAACCTCGTGCTTCTTGGCGGCTCTCCGCTGGGCCCTGCGCTACTGGCCTGTTCCGACAGTGAAAACCAAGATCCTGGTATTTCTATGCCTTTATCTCGGCAGTGGGCCCACAAAATCGGCACACCCTGTTGCCCATGGCTCCTCAGGCAACAACTTTTCGGCTCCCAAGATAATCAGCGGTGGCTGCGTCGTGGCTCTTCTTCAGCACCTGTTTGGGCCGCTCCGTTGGCACACACAGGTCATACGCAGCTACATACCTAATTCCTCACTCTAAGACTTTTTGTATGGAGCCCAGCCACAGGCCCTGCTTCGCGCCATAACGGGCCTTTCTGCCGTTCGTGCCCATAAAAACGGTAAAGTGGCGTGATCTAGGGTGACACCGTCATCTAGGGTGACGCCACTTTCCCTCCAAATGCGTGGCAGTCTCCCATTGGCCGAAATACCGTTGTCCTGCGAGAGAAAGTGTCCACTACTATCACCCGGCCCGAACGGCACATCTGCTAACGGTCTTCGAAGATCGTCGTGTGTGCGACGCGAACCCATTGTGGAATCTGTAGGAACGAAAGAGACCAATTATAGTCGGACCTTGACACCTTTCCAGTAGCGAAGGTCGCTCCTCCTAGAGTGGCTGTTCCAAAGCGGAGAAAAGCAGTCTTACCTGGCGTAGAGGTTGACCGTGATCACGAAGACGGTTCCTCCGTAGAGAGGATCGGTCATTACACTTTCGGATTGTGATAATAAATAAATAAAGTGTCTTTGCATAATAACCCGTCTTATTATAATTAGTACACAGATATCTTGATGCAGACCCTTTTAGGTCTTTTCGGTTTGAGTTTTATTTCATTAATGATTCTTAATTCTATTACAATTGTCAAGTACAGCTAAAATCGGGTGGCTGCGCTGTCAGTGACGCCGGCAGAGCAGTGGTCCGCCTATGTATACATGTCGCCGGCAGAGCGGCGGTCTGCTTATGAATATGTTGAAACACTAGCGTTTGTCGAAGCGGGTAAACCCTTAAAACTGCAGTTCCTGCAGTGCACAGGATTCCTGCAGCCCGAGGCTTTGTGCCCCGATTGTCCACATCGCTTGCATACCTGCTCCTTCATCCTGCATGTTGCCACTTTGTGGTCAAAACTGACACACCTGTGGCACGCATATGTCGGCGTCATTGGATGCCAGCGGAACGAAAACCATTCCACGTAGATCCTTTCGCTATCCTCCAGGATATCAAGCGCCTTCCTCTCCAGCTCCAGCTGTATGTTGACCGTGGGTCCAACGTCGCTATTCCATGGCTTCGAGGCAATCCTCACCAACTTCTCGAACACTGCGTTGGAGCAGTGTCCGAAGAAGTGGTTCTTAAAGAGCCCTTCCATAAATTGCTTCGGTGTGATGCTGCTGTCAACGTCTAATACGTTGATCCTCGGTCTGAGAGCCGCATTCTCCTTGACATCCAAGCCGACTTCTTTGAACTTCGGGTTCGCAAGAACCTTCCGTATCTCGCCTGATGATGGCGTGCGAATAATCGCACCGCCACGCTTCAGCTCACGCACTTCGTGCACACGCGCACCAAGTGCGGGCGCGACTTCCTTGCGGATACGCTCAGCGACTTGCTGAGGCGTCTCCTCAGGGTTGCTCGACGTCACGATCGCTGACCAGGTTTCCTAACTTTGCGGACACGAGGAGCAGCGATCGGAGCAGCGACTGCGGCGGCAGTGACAGCGGCGTAAGAAGTGGCGGGGGCACTCACTTGTGGGGCGGCGGCCTGCGGGCGAGACCTCGCAATGGTCTCCAACTCCTTCATCCTGCCATACATTTCCAGGATTAACTCCTGGAATTTCGCTGCATTGTCCAGCACGCTGAGCGCAACAGCACCGGTCACATTGTCCGCGACAACGGCTCTCCGGAGCTCTCGCTCAATGGCCAACATACGTTGGATCATCGAGTTGGAGCTCGCGGCACCAGCTCCAGCCGGCACCGACCTAACGGAGCAGGCACTAGCAGCAGCAGCGGCAGCGGACGTCGACGGCGCCTCGAGCGGGGCCGTAATTCGTGCAGCGGCGATGGCAGCGGGGGCAGCAGCAGTGGCGGCGGCGGGGCCAGCAGCAGCAGTGGCGGCGGCTAAAACGGCTGCTAGGGAGGGTGTACCAGCGGTGGCAGCAGCAGAGGCGGCGGCGGTGGCGGCGGCGGTGGCAGCGTTGGCAGCAGTGGCAGCAGTGGCAGCAGAGGCAGCGCTGTCTGCAACAGCAGTCAGCGAAGCGTCACTCTCGTCGGCCGAGCTCGGCCTTCGGAACGCGCCCACGCTTCTTTCTGGAGTTTGACCGCGTCGAACTCCCACTGCTTGCCTCAGAGTCCATCCCTGGACACTAGGCAATAATACGCAGTTGCAAACTGAAAGTATGCAACTACTTTTACGCTCGCACAAAAGTATGCAACGCCTTTCGGTGAAAGTATGCTGTACTTTATTAAGCTGAATTCTGATTGGCTGGCCAATCAGAAACGCGTAGCGGTGAACGCTCACACACGCACTAATACACGCGCGACGAAAAGATCGCTTATCGCGAGATGCTCGAAATAAGCACTTTTAGCGCGCGGTAACCATCAATATTTAAAGAGAAATATTTGATGGCATAATGGCAGAAATCAGGATAAAAGTTTCCGATCACGCCATAGACACAGACCAACTTTACAGCTGGAAAACGAGACCGGAAACATCAAAGCAAGAGAGGTTTTTATTCGGTTGGTCGATCCCAATGGTGGCAATCTCAGAAGATGTAAGAGCTTTTAATGTCCGTATATATAGCGCGCATATCGAGTTTATCACCTGAACTCATTCCGTTATTTTTTTTATCGATAAAAACCTTTAAAAAAAGTCAGTTATAAAATTATATCTCCTACATCTTTAGAACTAGGGTCTCTAAATCTTAAATGTATAATAATATGTACTTTACAGAATTTCGATTTTTGTTATAATTCACCCCCATCCCTATATCCACCCCCTCACCCATAAATTTGAGCGAATACACGCAAAGTAATGATACAATCACAATCTGATAGTTTCATGAAGAATGTACATCCGCAAGAAAAGTTATTAAACAATGAAGTTCCCATGGTAAGCCCACACTGCAGCCCATGCATGTTTTTGAGTGCGTGCCTATGTGTGTCCACGTGTACGTGTGCACACGAGGTGTGTTTCTTTTGTAAGCAGAAAAACGCGAAGAATTATTGAAATATCAGTTCTCGGAAGGGCTCAGTGGTTTTCCTAGTCGAGCAGTCTCGATTAGAGCTTTCTTACTTTCTTTTTTTTTCGAAATTTTACAGAATAAGAAATTGAATTATATAATTATTATGAAAATAATCCACTGTATTGAGTAGTTGTTGTACGCGCGAGTACGGGAGTGTCGCTCTTCCAACGATCATTCTCCCGCTGCTCGCGCTTAAATGCGGACCATAGTCCTTTTCGTAGGGCAGTCAATATAAATATCATCAGTTTGCAGACTCTTTCCTAATTGAAGAGAACACGAAAGTTTCCAAAGACAATTTAAACAGTTTTAGTAATGGTGAATGAAGAGAAATACTGCACACAATCACACAACTTGGAATTTGACCGGCACCAGAAGAGAAAAATGATTTCAACGTTCTAATGGCTGCAATCAGAGAGACTTGAGTGACCTTAGGAGCATTAATAGAACCATATTCACGAAGTAAATATGGATATGAGTTGCTGTAGATAACAGTAAGATTGAAAGTTTTTTCATCACCAACCATCTAACTATAGTTCCGTCGCTGGCAACTGTGGTTTTCCAGCCCCAGATATTTTAGGATGCCATGATCGCATGTTTTTGAGCGAAAATCCCTACGTCCTGGTCTACGTCCCATCCTGGTCCGTTTGCCAGACTCCGACTTGATCCGGCAGATGACCCTGGACATAACACTGGCCATCGTATTGGGCCTCCTTAGCGTAGTGCCAGTTTTGCTGCGAATTCCTCTGCGGCATTCCTTCGCTCACACCTTCTCCCCATTTCGCAAACCTCGTGCTTCTTGGCGGCTCTCCGCTGGGCCCTGCGCTACTGGCCTGTTCCGACAGTGAAAACCAAGATCCTGGTATTTCTATGCCTTTATCTCGGCAGTGGGCCCACAAAATCGGCACACCCTGTTGCCCATGGCTCCTCAGGCAACAACTTTTCGGCTCCCAAGATAATCAGCGGTGGCTGCGTCGTGGCTCTTCTTCAGCACCTGTTTGGGCCGCTCCGTTGGCACACACAGGTCATACGCAGCTACATACCTAATTCCTCACTCTAAGACTTTTTGTATGGAGCCCAGCCACAGGCCCTGCTTCGCGCCATAACGGGCCTTTCTGCCGTTCGTGCCCATAAAAACGGTAAAGTGGCGTGATCTAGGGTGACACCGTCATCTAGGGTGACGCCACTTTCCCTCCAAATGCGTGGCAGTCTCCCATTGGCCGAAATACCGTTGTCCTGCGAGAGAAAGTGTCCACTACTATCACCCGGCCCGAACGGCACATCTGCTAACGGTCTTCGAAGATCGTCGTGTGTGCGACGCGAACCCATTGTGGAATCTGTAGGAACGAAAGAGACCAATTATAGTCGGACCTTGACACCTTTCCAGTAGCGAAGGTCGCTCCTCCTAGAGTGGCTGTTCCAAAGCGGAGAAAAGCAGTCTTACCTGGCGTAGAGGTTGACCGTGATCACGAAGACGGTTCCTCCGTAGAGAGGATCGGTCATTACACTTTCGGATTGTGATAATAAATAAATAAAGTGTCTTTGCATAATAACCCGTCTTATTATAATTAGTACACAGATATCTTGATGCAGACCCTTTTAGGTCTTTTCGGTTTGAGTTTTATTTCATTAATGATTCTTAATTCTATTACAATTGTCAAGTACAGCTAAAATCGGGTGGCTGCGCTGTCAGTGACGCCGGCAGAGCAGTGGTCCGCCTATGTATACATGTCGCCGGCAGAGCGGCGGTCTGCTTATGAATATGTTGAAACACTAGCGTTTGTCGAAGCACCAGTATTCTCTTTATTCATTTCCATTGTACAGTGAGCTTCGGCGGCGGACAAGCTCTACACGTTACTGACTTCTTTGTCTCAACTATCTCTTGTGCTTGCCACCGAACCTAGAGATGCTGTCGCCCAGCTACAACGGAACATTTCCATGCTACAAATCATATTCGACCAATTATAACACACCAAACGGCTGACGCAATATTCTTATGAATTAGTCGCGAAATTCCGAGAATAGCAAACAAGTTCTATTTCACATACTGACCGACCACCAAATACTCTCAATAGCTTCACTATGCAAGTTACGCTCATGTGTGACCAAAATAGCCACCATACTCTGTCATAGAACATTCTTTGTTCAAGGGCATCGAACACACAGGCTCGACTCACACACGCACAAGTGCGAAGGAAGGCACGCATAAATGAAAATAGAATCACAATTACAGTGCGCGCCAACATATTAATACTACTTGCACTTCGACACGGCCATCCTGACCTTAACACGGCCTCGTGTAATATTATAACAAGATTTCCACATACATCAATTTATTTACCAATTATTAAGCATAAGATATCATTTCCGCTTTATCTAATAAATTTATCCATTACAGCTATATATTTTTTTGTTTATTTATTTAATTTTTTTTTTCATAGTTCCGTATAAAATCTTATTTCCGACTTTTAGTTTTATTCTTAGATTGACATACATTAATCTTCCTACTTAGCTCAAATTTCTTCATAATTGTTCACATTATCATATCTTCAACTTGTTCTACATTAAATTATCTCATGCCACACGCCACGATCAGAACATTTCACCTTCCCTTATTTCATTACTGTCTATTGCAACAGTGTCTCTTCCATTTACTTCATTAATGTCTCTTGCAACAGTTTCACTCTCAATCAACCCATTACTGTCTCTTTCAACAGCTTCACATTCCATAATATTCAAATCCTCGTCGCAACTTTCCATTTCAATTGGTACATAGCCCTCCGATAACATCTTTATATCATCATGTGCATACTTGGACTTTCTATTATTTGTCAATGACCTGAGAATGTAGCTATCTCCGTCTAACAGTTCAAATATCTGCAACGGCCCTCTAAACATGGGTTTAACTTGGTCTGATGCCTTTCTTCATTTCTCAACAACACAAAGTCGCCTATTTTATATCTATGTAACTACTTTTTTTTTGTTTTTGTTTTTTTTTTGTTTTATCAAATCGCGCTTTATTGTAGGCTCTAGGGCTGCAAATCCATCGATGGTGGCTCCACTCGATTATTTCTCCATCGATGGAAAAAACTATCGAATATATCGATGGTTCCATCGAAAATTTCAAGAGCTGAAAGAGAACATTTTATGAAATTTGAGTACTTAACTATTCAAATTTTTATATTATTTACATTTAAATACTTCGAAATTTATGTTTTGAATTTTCAAAAGTTTTTGTTTTTGTGTTTTTTTTTTAACAATATTGTATTTAATTCATTTCAAACATAATTCTTAGTATAAAACAATAACAAAAACAATCAATTCATTATCTTAAAAATAATATTATAAAATAAAATAAAAAGTAGAGATCCATTTGTACTTGACTGGTAAAAAAAGCTATTAATTTCAATTATTATTTCTGCTTAATTTGATCTTCCACCATCAACTAAGCTCATATTTTTGATTAAAAATAATAATATATTTACATTTTTTGGCTTCAATGGTGATCTGCGCTGAAAAATTATCTCACCGGCCTTACTAAAAATTCGCTCAGATTCAGAGGATTAGACCTCGCATAAATATTTCGTTGCCAATTGCGCAATCGCGCCAAACTGAGACTCATTAATCTGGAAAAAAAGTTAACGTTTTAGATTATGCATATGTTCAGTTATCAAACTCACCTTCCAATAACTGAGCGAATCAATATCTTGTGCAGCATTTTGTTGCTCCAAAAATTGGCGCATCATTAAATTGCGTCGGCTTTTCTGGCTTTTTGTTTTTGTGAAATATTTTCATATACGAAATCAAATAAATCATCATCTTGTTTTTCTGGCACTTCCATATTGTTACATTGAGTATCTATTTTTAGAAACGTTATTTCTGTTTCTAAAGCATTTGCAGCCTGTTGCGCAGCACTCGAGTTACGAAACCCTTCTTTTTTAAATCGTGGATCAATCATTGTTGCCATCCGTGGCACCGATCTATTTACGTAGGGTAGAAGTCTACATTTTACACGATCGATGAGAAGTGCGCATGTTTCTGAACCCAAGTCGGTCTTCATATTTGATCCTAATTTTTCAAGCTAATAAGCCAAATATGGTTGGTATTAACAAGGAACATGTAACAGTTTTTGCGGCCGATGCGAGCTTTGTTGCCACTTCCAAAGGCGCAAACAACAAAACCAAATCCTCTTCCAACGAGTGGATACCTCCTGTACTAAGCTATAAGGCTTATCAATTGCTTTTTCGCTTTTAGACATTGCATAGGCAATGTAACTTCTTTTGAAAAACCCCACAATTTGTTTTGTTTGGGTAAGTAGCGCCTTAATGTTATCGCGTGCCAATACGTCTTGAATGACAAGATTCAATGTATGGGCAAAACAAGGTAGATGTTTTTTCTTGAGTATTTCACAGGCTTTAACCATTGACGCAGCATTGTCTGTCACAATTGTTTCGACTTTGTCGAACACACTCCACTACTATATTGTTGCTGACATGATTAAATTCGCATAGTAATGGCTGCGTAGCGAGCACAGCTGTTTGTAACTTGAATTGCAACACATAATGGCATGTTACAGTCAAATAATTGATGCCACTTTGGGAAGTCCAGCTATCCGTGGTGACAGAGCAATAATTTACTTGATTAAGCTGATTCTTCACTTTAGTTTTCAGCTCATCATACATACATATTTTGAATATGCACATTTTGTAGCGTTGTGCGGCTAATAAATAAATTTATTAAATATTTGAAGCCTTCGTCTTCCACGATACTGTACGGTTGTACATCTTGTGCTACCATTCGAGCAACCGTTCTGTCTATATTAATTTTTTTTGATGATGACATTTCATATTTCACTTGTCAAAATGTGTCCATACCTGCGAGGTCTTCTTTCGCTTTTTCGCCTCATCGGCATCAGGCATGCTCGGCTCATTGGTCGCTTCTCTCTTATCTTTAATATTTAAAAATTATTAACAAAAAAATTACTTTGCATTGCTTTTTATTATTACTTACTTGACGATTTTAAAAATTTGTCCATTTTGCAATCCTCCAATGAAATATCGCAAAGAGATAACAAATATATCGATGGTGCAAAAAAGCCATCGATCTATCGGACTATTCAATTTCCATCGATTCATCGTTAACAGCCATCGATAGATTTGCAGCCCTAGTAGGCTCCTGCTGTCCGTGCTCTTGATTCTAAAAAAATCGACCACATGTGCCGTGTCGCACAGTGGGAGCAATCCCAACGGACGAGCAATTTTAACAATAAAAAATTATAAAGAACTTACCTTTGTTACACGACTTAATGTACAATTTAAGGCTAACTGAACCTCTGCTAAGGCGTCCTGCCAAGATCGATTGCTATTCTCAATTGCAGTTAACAGATTTTTCAAGGTGTGCATAGTCCGTTCAACTTGTCCGTTTGTTCTACTTGCGCCCGTCGCAATTAAATGTAAGCATATTTTCTGCTTAGAACAAAAGCTCGCTAAACTTTGAGTTGGCGAAACACCTACCCTGGTCTGCAATTATGCGATTTGGTACTCCAAACAATAATACATCTGATGTCACAGCAGCTTATACAGCTCTCAGTCCAACCTGAGTTTTGCCTGAAAGCGACTTTGAAATCTTGCAAGTAATACAGTTTTCGACAAACTTTCGTATATACTTCGACACGTTTTCGAACCAGTAATAGTCATAGGCCTTACCCAACGTCTTCTCCCAGCCTAAATGCATAATTGATTCATGAATCTGATTTATTACAGACAATCTGAATGCTCTTGGGACAATCGGCAAGGATCGTGTTCTACAATTTCTCTGGATTTCGCGATATAATATTCCCCCTCTTAACTCAAACGTTTTTATAATGTCCTCGGGCAAAGAATTCTCTTTCAACTTTTCCACGATATTACTGATATCAGAATCTTTGCGCTGTTCAGCCATTAACCAGTCACTATATATTTCTGAAAGATTTATTTGCTTTTCCTGAATCTATAAGTATTAATCACATTATTGGATGGAAGGTTTCTCGAAAAGAATCGGCATGAGCCATTCTCTTGCTCTCTCTATACTGTAAATCAAACGTGAACGTTTGTAAGTATGCCCACCATCTTTGTGCTCTGGGAGATAGGTCGCGTTTAGTTCTTGATGCTTTGAGTGAGTTACAATCGATAAAAACGACGAAATAGCTGCCCGTGAAATAATGTCGAAAATGCTTTATAGCCATGACAACCGCAAGAGTTTCTAATTCGTAAGAATGATATCGTGACTCAGCAGGCGAAGTTGCCTTACTGAAAAATTCAACGACATGACGCTTATTGTTTATTCTATGTAATAGAATGGCTCCGTATCCTAGAGCACTCGCATCCGTATGCAACTCAATTGGGTATTGGGGGTCAAAGATTACTAAGACTGGTTTCTGCGTAAGCAGAGAAACAACTTTTTTTGCCAGTCCGATAAATTGTCTTAAAGCCGAAACCGACATGGGAGGTGATAGAGCAGTTAGTGCTGAGCTTTTTAGTTGATTCGAACGTATTTGACCTGCGCTCATGAAAGAACACCTTTTGATATTGAGCGAAAACTCGGCTTTGGTAAGAAGATCCAGAGTGATCTGTAATCTTTCCAAGGCTTCACCTAGCATTGCACTCACAATTAATACGTCATCCATATAAACTACAACAAATGTATTTGCAAGTTCTCCAAGTGCATGCATCACTGTACGCTGAAAGACTGAAGGTGCATTTTTAAAACCAAACGGCATTGACATATACTCGTACTGACCATCAGGGGTGACAAAGGCTGTACACTAGATCGAATCTTCATGCATAGGGATTTAGTAATATCCGCTTGCCATATCTAAACATGTGAAATATTTCGCCCCATGAAGTCTTGCTATCTGATCTGCTATAAAGTGTAGTAGCATTTAATTTGTGATAATCGACACACAGTCGATGGGAACTATCCTTTTTGTTCTACTAACATCATAGGACTTGCAAAGGGTGAGGAACTTGGTCTGATAACTTTTTATTCCACTAGCTCTCTAATCTTGTCTCGTACCAACTCTCTTTCATTTGGACTTAGTCTGTACGGTCTTCTTTGCACAGTTTTTCTAGGGTCTTTGAAAAAAAAAAAAAACAGAATATTTTGTTATCTTCGATATAATGTTTATATGTATATCTATTATGTTTTCACCTCGTCTTGTGTCTTGGATTTCATCCTATTTAATGAGTAGAATCCAAAGAGTCTTACTGAGAACAGCTATGTCTAAACTTATCTTTGTTTCGTCTGGTGTACCTCAGGGTAGCCATTTGGGTCCATTGCCCTACTCACTTTTGCAAATATTTTTGTGAAGCGAACGATTGTACTCACTATGGTCCAGATTTCGTTTTTTTTTTGGCATAAAGTCTATTTTTCGATGTTAATGAATCGTTAAAAATGTTTTTTTGTCTTAAAGTAAATTCATCATACATTATAAAAATGATAATAAAAAGCTTTAGAAGTGAAACGAAAGCTTTATGAGAGCTTTTAAAAGTGAACTATCGATCAGCTAATTATTGAACACAAATTGGCGCAAAAATCATCTGTTGCTTTGTGTTCTGCTACACGCGTAGATTTAATCCAGAAAATTAAACTTAATTATGGAAAGTGAACTTCCATGTATAATGTAATGTTTCATTTTATGTATAGTTTGTGAATTTTAGTTTTGTGTAATGTTCAATTTATGTGTATTTTCTTAGAAAATTAACATGCGTTCTCCGTGTTTCGTGGAATATAACTAATAAGCTGTTCCATGCTGAAAGCAACTAATTGGTCCAGATTGTACTTGTGAGTCTTGTCTTTCATGGGAAACCAAAAACTCATCCCCGTTCGTCCCCCTTTTCTCACATTTTTTTAATTTATAGGAACGTTCGTGTTTAGTAACAACGAACTTATTGATATATGGCGCAGCAAAAACCGGCAAATTCAATCGGTATCGGATTGGATTTACACCAATATAAATAAAAACAATATAGAATATGAGATAAAGAAAGAAATAGATAAAAAATAAGTAATTTTAATAGTTACATTCATAGATATCTACCCAAATGTAACTATATGCTTGAACGGATCATGTTTAAGCATACTGTATGGCTGGCGTCGAAAATATCAATTACTATTAATGAAAACTGCAAGACCTCACAGCAAACGGGACGCCCAACCTTATCCTACATGAATGCAGGTACAAGATAAAAAAGAAAATTGGCGTCCGAGCTTGCAAGTGAAAATAATTGTGATACAAATCTTCTTGTACATGCTGCAGCAGTCGCTGCATTTTAACCGCCATTTCTTGGAACTATTACATAAATTCAGAAAAATTTCGCTCATTTTGTGAAACAACTTTTTCTTTATATTTGAGTACATATCCATGGTATCCGATGTCACCAACAATTCATAAAATATTGGTTCACGGTTACCAGATAAATAATTCGAGCTTGGTTCCACTAGGATGCTTAGGTGAAAACGGTTCAGAAGCACGCAATAAAGTGTACAAGAAAGACAGATTGTCACATTCAAGGAAAAATAGTCGGATAAATACTATGACGGACATATTTTACAGAGCTATAGATTCCTCTGATCCATTATTATTAAGTGTTTGCTTAAAGGAAAGGGAAAGAAAAAATAAAAAAAAAAAAAAACCTTTTCAAAAGAGGTATTAAATCTTTTGGACATTTCTTTCACAGCTGAAAATGAGAAAGAATTGCAGGGCGATTCTGATGACGATGAGAATTTATATAATATAGAACTGGATGAAGAAGATAATAGCATTTAGAAAAACAAGCAATTGAATAGAAATAACATATATTTTTTCTAATTCTACTATCCATCAGTTTGCAGGGTCGGCAAGAGTGGGCGTGGTCGCACTGGCCCAATTTTTTTTTATAAATTATTAATACCATAACAATAAAATGTGAGAAGTTTCAACCATGTAACACAATTTTTAGACTTTATGCCAAAAAACACGAAATCTGGACCATAGTGAGGTGGTTGAACACACCCGGGTGTCAAAATCACCCAACATTTACACGGTGCACCTTGAGTACCGGTGGCTGGTTGCAGTTCTCTGGTCTATTAATTTAATTTTCATGTTTCCTATATTAACCTTCGCAGAAGGAATCCCCTTAATAAAAGATTTTGAATATTTTTCCAATATGGAGGTTAGCATATCTTTATCTCCGTCTGCGAGATCGGTATTCAATTCAACAAATATATCAGTATTTGAGCAACGGTTTACAATTTTTGATCTGATAATTTCAAATTTTTTAGGAGACATGATGATATGAAACCCATTGGACAATATTTCTCGACCAATCACATTATCATTTTTCAGGTTTTCATCCCCCAAAACATGGAATAGTATCTCAATGCAATAATTGTTAATTCTTACATTACTAAGTATTTGCAATGTACTACAAATACTACTATTGCCAATACCCTTTAACATAACAACACTGTTAATTCTCTTACCAACTTAATACTTATCTTTTTTTTGAACAATAAACATTCCGCCCCAGAGTCGAACGTTGTTATGAAAGTTTCTCCTTGATAAACCATCTCTCCTTTGAGTACGACGACTTCGCAAAGATGCACTCGTTTCTCCTGATGCGCACCCTTGTCCTTTTCCGTTATAGGCTTACTGCACTTGAAGCAAGTCACGCTTGATGGTTGATGATGAGCAGATGCGCTCTTGCCATTCTCCATCGGCTGGACAACTAGATAATATTGCCAAAAAAGTAGTTTGAAAAAAAAAATGCACTTGAAGTTTCCTTTGCGTTCACCAACTACACGCTTCTTGGCATTTGGAGCAACAATAACCGCAATGCTGATGCTGTCACAGCATAAATATTTAAGGAAATTAATATAGAAAGTTTAAGCAAATCAAACATACATACAATGAATTAAAGCCAAAGTGACAAATTTCGTTTATTATATAAAACGTTATTTACGCCATTGCAATAGAAATCTTGAACGATTTAAGTCAATTCATACAAAGTGGCTTGCAAAACATATGGAAATAAAAATTGATGTGGAGGATACTACAAAGCCATCACCATCCAAGATGGGTCGTTCAAAATTGGAATATGCAGGGGCCGGGCCTAGACTACGAAGGCAAATGCCTTCAAAAGTTACCGTTGAAAATGACTGCTCTACTGCCTTACTTTTGCATGCTTCAGCATCTGCGCGTAAAAGTAATGATTCTAAAATGGTTGACGCACTGTCAACAGTCAATTATGTTTTGCAGGCCTTTAAAAAATGGAATACACGAAAGAAAGCTGCGAACAAATCTTAGAAGAAAAAGAAATTTTAACCTAAAACAAGTAAGAAAACTCTAGTCGAGACTGCTCGACTACGAGATCCCCTGAACCCTTCAAGCAACAGCCATTTCAATAATTTTTAGCGTCTCTCTGCTTATACAAACACACACATACATAGTCACACATAGGCGCGCACGCAATAACACGCATGGGCTGCAGTGTGGGCTTACTATGGGAACTTAATTGTTTAATAACTTTTTTTGTGGACGTACGTTCTTCATAAAACTTTCAGATTGTATTTATATCATTAATATGCGTGTATGTACCGAAGCTCAAGTCTCTAGTATTTGAAATACGCCGTTTACAAACTTATGGGTGAGGGGGTGGATATAGGGGTGGGGGTGAAATTAAACAAAAATCGAAATTCTATAACGTACTTATGAATCTACATTTAAATTTTGAGACTCTAGCTATAAAGATGTAGGTGATATAATTTTATAACTGCATTTCGATAAGGTTTTTTATCGATAAACAAGTAAGAAGACTCTAGTCGAGACTGCTCGACTAGGAGATACCCTGAACCCTCCATGCTGATGGTCCAATCATTCTGCAGTTCTTCTAAGCACACACATACACATGCACCCACCCGCACGCATAGGCCCGTGCTCTGCTAACTGCGCAGCAGAGACTGCGCTTGGGCTGCACTGCAGCTTGGGCAATATTATGAGAATTTATATGTTGAATAATTTCATTTGTAGACGTACAATCTTAATGAAACTTTCAGAACGTAATCATTATGTGTAAATGTGTGTACATTCCAAAGCAAAAGTCTCTAGTACTTGATATACGTTTTTTACAAATTTGGGGCGAAGGGGGCGTGGTATCCAAAATCTGTAAATTACAAAATGCGTGTGCCCATAAATGTATATACACAGTAAATCTGAAGTCTCTAGGTCTAATAGTGTTCAAATTAGGCTGAAAAAACAATATAAATTTATCGATTATCCTCGATAAAAAAGATATCGAATGAGTTATCGAAAAAATATGATAAACTCGTACTGCGTATGGTATACACGAGTATGCATACAAAATTTCAGCTCTCTAGCTCCTTTAACTTCTGAGATCGACGCACTCATACGGACGGACGGACAGACGGACGGACGGACGGACGGACGGACAGACGGACAGGGCTATATCGACTCAGCTCATCGTCCTGATCAAGAATATATATACTTTATGGGGTCTGCGATGATTCCTTCTGCCTGTTACATACTTTTCACAAAACTATTATACCCTGATTTCCCATTTTCAATGGGTTCAGGGTATAATAACGAGATGAGTTATCGATTTTTGGTGATAAACTCGATATGCGCGCTGTATTTACGGTCATTTTAAAAAAAAAGTTCAAGTCTAGCTCTTATATCTTCTGAAATCGACGCGTTCAAACATACGGAAAGACAGACGGACGAACGGACAGACAGACGGACAGGGCTAAATCGACTCAGCTCTCGCCCTGATCAAGAATATATATACTTTGTGGGGTGTGCCGCGCCTCCTTCTGCCTGTTACATACATTTTAACAAAACCATTATACCCTGATTTCCCATTTTCAATGGGTTCAGGGTATAAAAATACTTACCTTTATTTAAGCTCATCTATAAGAGCGATTATAAATTCCGTGCACCTAAATCGCACTTCTGTTTCCATTTCGGCTGAAATATTTTCTATTAAGTTTTCTATTAATATTTCAAATGCATAGCCTAAATGCAGATTTCTCTTAACATGTAAATTGTATTCCGTATTTAGGACGTCAACGTTGCCATCTGGGGGTATTGTTTTTGCTTTTAATATATATATTCCAAATGCAAGATCATTTAAGTTTTCTTGCATTTGAATTGGTGACTTGAAAATTGTTGTTTATAGCCTGCATTTCATTCAATACAGGCCTTAAAATGTTAAATATAACAAATTAATTTCGTCGCTATACAATTGATGCAATTGCTGCGCTTTGTAACATTTTTCTTTTGTTGCTGCAATGCTAAAATGAAGCTTGAGTTCAACCCATTGACCCACAATTCTGGCCACTGCAGTTTCAATAGATAGCCAGCGTGTTTCGCTGACTCTCGGAATTTTGAGTGGAGCCTTAAATAAGATAAAAGTATTATAAAATAGAGGAAACAAGACTGCGAAAAAAGACAAGACTGGACAAACACAACACGGATTAGTCAGATCTAAAAAGACAAACAAAAATATTAAAGAGCAATATATTAAGTAATAAAACATACACATAACACTCAAATTCTAACTAACCTTATCATTATTGATTAACTCGTAAATTTTTAGATATTCTGTTTGGCGCTTACTGCTTTTTGAGAACCAGTTAAAGCTTTCATAAACAATATATTCTAATGATTCCGGCAAAAACTTTGTGCAAGCTGAATTCACTGCTAATTGCACTGAATGGCATACGCATTTAATTAATATTAAGCTTGGTACGTCTTTTTTAAATTCGGTAAATACGCTTTGATTTGAACCAACCATTACGCTAGCGTTGTCTGTGCCGATTCCAATTAACTTGTTAATATTAAGTCCCAATCTTTTTAGCTCTTGACGGAGGCTGTCAGCTATGGTGCTCGAATCTCCTGCATCAAGTTGGACAAGAGACAAAAATGTAGATACCATTAACTAAAATAATTAATTACAACACCTGAAAATAAGTCTCCTATGGATTATCCGTTTTATTAATTTATGTATGTATATGTCAAAGCTGAAAACAAAACACAGTATCCCTTAGCGCAGCGAGTTTCGGTGGCCGTCCACTTCTCAAACGATTCTTTTTCTTTCTCATTTCTTGTGCCTACCACCGAACCACACTCGACGACAGCTACAAACGCTGTCGTCCCGCTAAAACGGGACTTTTCCAGCCTACAAAGCATAATCGACCATTACAGCAGTCGCAACACACAAAATAGAACAAGTAAGAAAGCTCTAGTCGAGACTGCTCGACTAGGAGATACCCCTGAACCCTCCGTGCTGATGTTCCAATCATTCTGCACACATACATACACATGCATCCACCCCCACGCATAGGCCCGCGCTCTGCTAACTGCGCAGTAATCAGCGATTGAAAAAAACAATATAAATTTATCGATTATCCTCGATAAAAAAGATATCGAATAAGTTATCGAAAAAATATGATAAACTCGTACTGCGTATGGTATACACGAGTATGCATACAAAATTTCAGCTCTCTAGCTCCTTTAACTTCTGAGATCGACGCACTCATACGGACGGACGGACAGACGGACAGGGCTATATCGACTCAGCTCGTCGACCTGATCAAGAATATATATACTTTGTGGGGTGTGCCACGCCTCCTTCTGCCTGTTACATACTTTTCACAAAACCATTATACCCTGATTTCCCATTTTCAATGGGTTCAGGGTATAAAAACCATACGCATTCACATGCTGCACTCTAAATACTCTTCACAACTTTACCATGCATGCTGCGCTCGTGTCAGACCAAAACAATCACCATACCCTGTCACAGTACTCGCATTCTTTGTTCAAGGGAATCGAACACACACACGCACATGTATGAAGGCATGCAAAGAGGGAAATAGGCAAGTAGGTAGAAAGCACAATTACAGTGCGCGCCAATATATTAATACTACTTGCGCTTCGACATATACATATATTTTATTTTTAACTTACCAAGAGACTTGCAAACACTGACATCAGTACTTTCGTCCAGCAATAAACTGAAGTGAGCATCACCAATATCAGTTTTTAGTTCCTCCAAAAAACATGGTCCCATAAAATTTTTAATTACATTTGTACACTTCGTTCTATGAACTTTCACATTTCCTTCATCGAATTTTGTGGCGCACAATATAACCAAAAGGTCTATTGGTGAAATCGCAGAATGGGTGGCAATGTACAAACACAAGGCTGCTTCTTGTTGTTTTGTTTTAGGAAGCATAGTTGATGAAAACGTGATTTTATTTTTATACCCTGAACCCATTGAAAATGGGAAATCTGGGTATAATGGTTTTGTTAAATGTATGTAACAGGCAGAAGGAGACGTGGCGGACCCGACAAAGTATATATGTATATTCTTGATCAGGGTGACGAGCTGAAAAATCGATAACTCATCCCGTTATTTTTTTATCGATCAAAAATATTATTGAAAACCAGTTATACATCTTTAGAGCTATAGTCTCCAAATTTTTAATTTAGATTCATATGTACGTTATAGAATTTCGATTTTTGTTAAATTTTACCGCTCACCTCTATATCCAGCCCCTCACCCATAAGTTTGTAAACGGCGTATTTTAAGTACTAGAGACTTGAGCTTCGGCACATACACGCATATTAATGATTTTTTTATACTCATTCACGAAGTGAATTATTATACTCATTCACGAAGTGAATTAGTATATTGGTTTTGTGCAATGTCCGTCTTGCTGTCCGTCCGTCCGTCCGTCTGTCCGTATGAACGCAGTTCATTTCGCCGCTATTGAAGCTAGAGATTTGAAATTTGGAACACATACTCGTGTATAACTCCGATTTATAAAGTGCTAAAATTTTCCCGATCCGCCCACTAGGGGCGTGGCAAATCGGAAAATGCATTTTCCGATATAGCTCGTTCTAAGAGCTGGCCAAAAATGAGACGTCTACGGCCACTAGGGGCGTGGCAATCGGCATTTGTTGTATCTAATTGCGACATTTATATGCGTGAGCCATCTATGTATGTACATGTATATACAAATAGGCTTAATAGGCATTGATAACACGGAAGTAAACATTTTTAGAAAATTAAAAAAATATAAAAGAAGCTAAAATAACAAAAATTTGCAATTTACAAAAAATAGTTTCCCGCGGGATTTGAACTCGCACCCAAGCCAAATAGCATGTTTGTCAAAATAACTAAAACGAATTAAACCGGCGCCTCTGCTGACAGCGCTACCGCCTGCTTTGAACAACAGTAAATAAAAGGAAATGATATTCTTGTTATGAAAAGCCAGAGCAGCGGTTAAAAACTTCAAGAAGAATGCATAAACAAATCAGTCGCATTTGAGATTCTTAGAACACGCTAGAGTACGCATTTATGTGTACATACACATGCACATACACACATAAATGTGAGCGCGTGTATAAGAAGGCTGGAATGCTTGATGCTATGCGTGCAGACTTATGTGTATCTGTATGTATATATGTATATACATTTTATACATACATATATGCGTATATACTATGAGGGCTATTTAAGAAGAAACAAATTTAAACTTATAAAATTGTTCGATTAAGAAAATGAAAAGTATTAAGTACCCTTTATTGAAGCTCGCACCTTCCCAATAAAATTTCTATTTTATAATAAAAACGAAATATGTATGAAAAAAAAAACAAAAAAACAAAACATTGAAGGGGCTTTGAACCTCCGCTACTCTAACATAACTTGCGTCGCCTTTAGCACCCACGCTATTGCTTTGCTTGACTATATGGTAGCTAAAATATAATAACGTAATAACAAAGCATCATCTGACAAAATTACAGTAACAGCTAGAAAATCTAGAAATCAATCGCAATTCTTAGAATATTAAAAAAGGCGCGCTTTTGTCTATACGCATAGAATAAACAATGAGTGTGTGCACATGTATTAGAAAATCGCGCTGATCTGCTGCTAGCTTGGAACCGGTATCCAAAATATACAAAAATCAAAATTGTATAAAATTGATTTGAAGATCCTAGTTCTAAAGATGTACTAGATATAAACGGCAATAGCTATCGATGATTTTTTTAAATTATAATGGGATCAACGTTTGGGCTGTGAATGAGTATTCTGCAATCGTTATCACCCGACTGCAACGTTCTTACTTGTTTTTATATTCGTTTATTGACAATCTTATTATTACAATTTGCTAGTTGTGTGGTGGCTAGGATAGCGCGCGATGCTTGCGGGACGGCCGTAAAGCATTGCTTCGCAAGCACTATGCGCTACCTTAGCCTGGGACAGCTCGTCTTCTTATTCGCTCGACTCTGCGGAGCTCCATCATTACTGTGGCCGCGAAGGTGCTTGTTAGTTCCCAGGCCTCCTCCGATTCCAGCATGACTATGTTGTCCGCTCTGATGGAGCGGCCCAATGCCTCTTCTAGACGATGCCTCTCCTCCAGAAGCCGTCCACATTCGAAAATAATGTGATTGGCGTCTACCACATGCCCTCGCCCGCACCAGGGGCACTCGTCAGATTCCTCGTGACCAAAGCGCTTCAAATAGCTCCGAAAGCATCCATGTCCCGAGAGGATCTGCGTAAGGTAGAAGTTAACCTCGCCGTGTTTGCGGTTAACCCATGGTTCGACCTCGGGGATGAGCTTGTGCGTCCACCGCCCTTTGGCTGAGCTATTCCACTTTCTTTGCCATCGTGCAATGCTGTTCGCCCTGACAGCGTTGAGTCTCGCAGGCGCGTGCGAATTCCGCTCCACGGCTTCGGCGACCAAGTCCTCCAGTGGCACCATGCCGGCTATGACGAGCGCCGCGTCATCGGAGACAGTCCTAAAAGCGCAGCTGACTCTGATTGCGCTCAGTCGGTAGATCGAGCAAATGCCCCGACTGTAGCTCGGCGTTGCCATCGCTCTTGCCCATATTGGCGCAGCATAGAGAATGACGGACCTAAAAACGCTCATTAGAAGGAGACGTCGTTGCTGTTTAGGTCCCCGCGTGTTAAGCATGATTCTTGAGAGAGCTCTACAAGAATCAGCTGCCTTTTTATGCACATATTCTAAGTGCTCGCGGAAAGTTAATCTTGTGTCTATCATGACGCCAAGATACTTTATCGCCCTCTTTGACGCAATGGCCTATCTTTATGTTGGCAGTCTCCACTTTTTTGCGACTGCTTACTAGCACGGCTTCCGTCTTGTGTGCGCATTCAGTATCATATCCCAACTAGCTGTGTTGAAGGCATTCCTTACATCCAGGGTCGCGATGATGCAGTATTCCTTCGTCCCGTGCCTCCATCTGGTGCCTTGAATAGCGGAAGTGGCCAGACCAACAACTTTGTTAAGCGCGTCCGTTGTTGATCAGGCCTTCCGGAATCCAAATTGGTTTGGTGTCAGGGTTCCGGCGCTAGCAATCGCAGTCTCCAGCTAGAGCAGATCAATTTCTCAAACACCTTTCCCATGGTGTCTAAGAGACAGATCGGTCTATACGAAGATGGCTCATCTGGTGGTTTGCCAGCCTTGGGTAGCAATACCAGATTCTGGGCTTTCCATTTTGCCCGGGAACGTCTCTTGAATTAGACATTCATTGAATAATTCGGCGAACGTACTTGGGTGCAAGGCGAGGGCTAGCTTTAGCGCACGATTTGGGATCCCGTCCCGGCCCTGGAGCTGTGTTGGGTTCTAAGACCTCGGAGAGTTACTAGGATTTCTTCATCTGTAACTAAAACAATTTGAGTGCTCGTTGAGACCTGATCAGCAGACTCTCGGATTCAGGGGCGTGAATGGAGCTTAAACTTTCTGGAAAGAGCGTTTCCACAATCGATTTAAGCTCCAGACGATCCGTAGGCTGCACCTGTCTACCTGCGGAAAGTCTTTTAACTACTATCTTATATGCCCTGCCCCAAAGGGTCATATTCGGCTGAGTCGCACAACTCTAAGAAGCATGTCTGCTGTCAGCTGTCTTCTCAGTTTGCTTCTGATTGCCGCCGCGAACGGACGTGTTTATTTTCGTCGCGCATCGTCGTCGCAGATTTTCAATTTTATTGCCCGCAATAAAATACAGTTAACGCGCGCTAAAAGTGCTTATTTCGAGCATCTCGCGATAAGCGATCTTTTCGACGCGCGTGTGTTAGTGCATCGGTGGAGTGATTCACCGCTAGTTGTTTCTGATTGGCCAGCCAATCAGGAAAAGAGAATACTCTGCGGTTAACAAAAAGTGTTGCATACTTTGTGTGAACATTAAAAGTCACTGCATACTTTCGGGTAGCAGTGTTTTGTGTTGCCTAGTGTCCAGGGATGGACTCCGAGGCGAATAGTGGGAGTTCGACGCGGTCGAACTCCAAGAAGAAGCGCTCCACGACTAGAGCGAAGAACGCTCTTCGCCACGCGACCGACGCCACTGCCATGCCGCCGCCAACAGACTCGCCACCGAGGAAGTTGCGTGTGCATGTGGATAGTTCCGCCGATGAGAGCGACGCGTCGCTCGTTGCCACTGCAGCCAACGTTGCCTCTGCCGCCAATGTTACCGCCCGCGCCGCCGCCCCCGCTGCCACTCCTGCCCTGGCGGCTGTGCTAGCTGCCGTCGCCGCCGCTGCCCCCGCTGCCCGGAACCTTGCCACGCTGGAGACGCCATCGACGTCCGCTGCCGCCGCTTCCACGGCCGCTGCCGCTGTAGCTACTAGTGCCCGCTCCGTTTCGGCGCCGGCTGGAGCTGGTGCCGTGAGCTCCAATTCAATGGTCCAACGAATGTTGGCCATTGAAAGGGAACTCCGGAGAGCCGTTGTTGCCGACAACGTGCCTGGTGCTGTTGCGCTCAGCGTGCTTGACAACGCCGCCAAATACCAGGAGTTGATCTTGGAGATGTACGGAAGGATGAAGGAGCTGGAGACCTTAGTAAGGACTCGCCCTCAGGCCGCTGCTCCACAAGCTAGTGCTGGATCTGTCGCTTCCTATGCCGCTGTCACTGCAACTGCAGTCGGACAGTTCGGACACTGCTCCGATGCAGTGTTTGAGAAGTCGGTGAAAATAGCATCGAAACCCTGGAGCAGCGAGGATGGACCCACGGTCAACATACAGCTGGAGCTGGAACGCAAAGCGCTGGACATCCTGGAGGATTCGGAGAGAATCTACGTGGAGTGGTTCTCTTTCCGATGGCATCCGCTGACCCCGACTTATGCCTGCTTTAGGTGTTATAGCTTTGACCACAAGGTGGCTACTTGTCGGATGAAAAACTTCAAGAAGAATGCATAAACAAATCAGTCGCATTTGAGATTCTTAGAACACGCTAGAGTACGCATTTATGTGTACATACACATGCACATACACACATAAATGTGAGCGCGTGTATAAGAAGGCTGGAATGCTTGATGCTATGCGTGCAGACTTATGTGTATCTGTATGTATATATGTATATACATTTTATACATACATATATGCGTATATACTATGAGGGCTATTTAAGAAGAAACAAATTTAAACTTATAAAATTGTTCGATTAAGAAAATGAAAAGTATTAAGTACCCTTTTATTGAAGCTCGCACCTTCCCAATAAAATATCTATTTTATAATAAAAACGAAATATGTATGAAAAAAAAAACAAAAAAACAAAACATTGAAGGGGCTTTTGAACCTCCGCTACTCTAACATAACTTGCGTCGCCTTTTAGCACCCACGCTATTGCTTTGCTTGACTATATGGTAGCTAAAATATAATAACGTAATAACAAAGCATCATCTGACAAAATTACAGTAACAGCTAGA